>PVLC010005494.1:0-60109 GCA_004027655.1 Graphiurus murinus
CATGGGTCTGAAAAATAACCAGAAGAATCTATTGAAACAAGTTTATTTCCCAAGCTGGAGATGGAGCTCAGTGGTAGAGTGGTTGCCTAGCATGCAGAATGCCCCGAGTTTAACCTACTCACCAAAAAGGAAGGAAAAAACCTTTCTCTCTCTCTCTCTCTCTCTCTCTCTCTCTCTCTCTCTCTCTCTCTCTCTCTCCACCCTACCCGCCCCACCCCCCGCGCCATCCCTGGATTGTGACTGAGTCATTTGTGGCGGAGTCTGAGAATCTCCCTTTCTAATAAGTTATCAGGTAATGTGGATACTCCTGGTCTAGAGGTCGCACTTTGAGAACTTTAACGTCCCAATGCATCACCCAGGGCTGCTCTTGCTTGATTTGAATTTCCCAGTAACAGATGAGCTGCAGGTTCGCCTCTCTCCCAAAAATGCGACGTGAGCTTAGAGCCACGCGGCTGTGGCCAACAGCTCACATCAGTCTGGGGATGGGACCGTCGCCACAGTCCTCTCTGGACTGTCCTGGTTCCCACTAGTGGCTCCTTTCTCTTCAATAGGTGGAACTGAAGAAACTACTGTTTGTTGTCGCTGCAAACTGTAACTTGAGAAACACTCTGCAGAAGTCTTCACATCAGAAGCCTGCAAGGTCCCTCTGTCCTCTTTGAAATGCCCGCCCCCCTGAGCTCGGGGCTGCAGACAGGGGTCCACATCCTCAGCTGCACTTCCTGTACCTGCGTGGCCAGCCAACGGCCTGCCACTGCGCTTACACTAAGTGTTTTCTCAAACCTACCTTATTTATTCTACCAAGTCCTCATTTTCTGCCCTTTATTTATCATTGTGCAAAAGGATCACTTTTGTACCTGCCACAAAATATATAAATAAGCATACACATACATTAAAAAGTACACGAAGAGTATATTAAAGCAAATGAACATCTTGAGAATTTTACATCCCTGGACACCTTCAAAGAGCCGGCAAGGTTGAGTGCTATGGTGCACACCTGTAATCCCAGGACTTGGGAGGCTGAGACAGGAGGATGGCAGTTTGGAAGCCAGCTTTGGCAATTTAGTGAGGCCCTCAGCAACCGTGTGAGACCCTGTTTCCAAATAGGAAATAAAATTGGGCTGGGGGGGGGATGGCTCAGAGGCAGAATGCCCCTGGTTTTTTTCCCAGTACCAAAATAAATAAATAAAAACAAAAAGAGCCGGTGAAAGGCTGACATTAAGTAATGTTGGGCTGAATACAGGCTGACGTTGAGCTAACAGCTAAGAATGGGTACAAAGTATTTGCTCTCCTGAAGGTCAACACACACACAACTACAAAGAAGAATTCACAAATACAACGTAAAGTAGGCAGCACAAACTTCAGCTACAGGCATCTAAGTACCTGATAGGCTCAAAATATAATGCCACACTGATGCTGGAAATGGTTCTATTAATACTTAGAGACTAAAGATGGCAAAAAACAAAACAAAACAAACAAACAAACAAACAACGAACCCAGTGAATGCTGTTTTGTCCCCAAGATGCATGCTCCCACCAGCAAATTAACTGTGCCAGTACCTCCAGATATAGACACCCTCCCTGCCTTAGGGAACCACTGTACCCCTCCACCTGCCTTTTAAAATTTTTATTATTTATGGTAGTGAGGATTGAACCCAGGGGCATTCTACCTCTTAAGCTACAGCCCCAGCGCTTTTTGATGTTTTTATGTTGAGGCATGGTCTTGCTAGGTTCCTGAGAATCTTGCTATGTTGCTGAGGCTGGCCTCCACTCTGTGATTCTCCTGTCTCAGCCTCCCAAGTACTGGGATTACAGGTGTTTAGCACCATGGCTGGTTACCACTGCCCCTTTTCTTGTCAAAATAAATTGCATGAATATTCAATGATACAGGTGATTAAATCTTATGCTTCCAAGATTCTCAAAATGTGTACTAGAGTCCACTTGGATCTCCATCTCGCAGGATTTCCATTTCAAAAAGCACCCTGAGGCCAGGGTGTTTCAATCAGGATGTTTGGAGAAGGCCTAGATATTTATATTTTAATCAAAATAGAGATGATTCTTACACATATGAAAAAACTTCTGTTACAGTTCTCTCTTTTTTTTTTTTATTTGCTTTTAAGTGTGTAGACCTCTGAAACAAAATATATGGATTCAGATATCTGAGGTTTAACTATTTGGCATAATATGATTTATTATTTTTATTTTATTTTTGGGTACTAGGGATTAAATTCATGGGTATTCTATCTCTGAGATATACCCCCAGTCCTATTTTATTTTTTATTTGGAAACAGGGTCTCACTAAATTGCTGAGGCTGGCCTCAAACCTGCGATCCACCTGCCTCAGTCTCCCAAGTACTGGGATGACAGGTGCGCACCACCATGCCTGGCTCGTGATATACTTTAAATTCCCTAATTAGAAGAGTGTTACATAAACTACACATTTATGGCAGTACAAACCTGTCATTCACTGTAGTGTGAAAAAAATAATTAAAATAACTGGGTCTTTTAATAGGCATCATTTTATTATCCAGTATTTTACTTTAAAAATCATTAATGGAGTTGATTTCTTTATGGAAATTTTTCTTGTAAAATATACAGGAATACTTGATATGTATCTCATTTTTCTTATGCTCAAGTGATTTCCAAGCAAGGGGAAAACTATGAAACTGTCGATTCAATGGGGCGAGTCCTCAGAGTTTCCCTAAATTGTCAGTCTTCTTGTTCCTTGGTAAAATCGAGACTGAGGAATTTGCAGGCCTTAAATGTGGCTGAGCACTTCAGCAATAAAGAGGCTCCACTGTATGAGAACGGGCAGAAAGTAGAGAAAAAGCTTGAGAAGAAGGAATACCTACCGTAACCTGGCACAAACAAGATGTTCACAGAACTCAAACGCTAGCCGAACCTTCCCACAGATCGCCTCCCTCCATTTATGGTACGAAAGCAGAGGGAAATTAATCTTGGCAATATTTTGTTCTACTACCTGGTAAAGATGGAATCTAGCATGGGAACGTGTAAACTTGGGCCAAGTCCACCACGCTATACTTTTTAAGCACTTGAAAAATTAGCCGGGCCTGGTGGCGCATGCCTATAATCCCAGCACTTGAGAGGCTGAGACAGGAGGATCACAGGTTCAAGGCCACCTTCAGCAATGTAGGGGGACTCTTGGCAACATAGCAAAACCCTGTTTTAAAACAAAAGATGAAATAAAATAAAAGGTCTGGGGTGTAGCTCAGAGGTAGAATGCCCTGACTTTAATCCCCAGTACCACAATAAGAGAAAAAAAAAAAAAGAAAGGAAAGGAAAAAAAATCATCCAGCCAGTTTGTAAAGGAAGGAAAGTATAGTTCTAAGGAATATTCTCAGTTCAATAGACAAATTTATTTACAAACTCCTAAATTATAACAATATCTATTTTAAAATGTGAAAATGTATGAAGAAGCTTAAAAGACACAGGAGGCAGTAAACTAGAGACTAAAGATTAAAAATTATTGTAAAAGTGAATAGTTCAGGAAGAATTGATTTCTAAAACCTCTTGCCCAAATTCACACCAGAAACCAACAGAAAATGATTCTAGAATGATCCTGTAAGATGCAGGGTGTGGTGGCACACATATGTAATCCCAGTATTGGGGAGGCTGAGATAGGAGGATCCCAGGTTTGAGGCCAGTCTCAGCAATTTAGCAAGGCTCTCAGCAACTTAGGGAAACCCTGTTTCAAAATGAAAAATAAAATAGGGCTAGGGGTGTAGCTCAGAGGCGGAATGTTCCTGGGTGTAAACCCTAGTATGAAAGAAAGAAGAGAAGGAAGGAAGGATGGGAGGAAGGAAGGGAGGGGAAGAGAGAAAGGAAAGGTCTCATAATAGGAAGTTTAGAAAACACTAGGCAATAATACCATGATGACACATTTCTCCTAAAGAGAAACACTCTTTCTGCCTCGCCTGGCTCTGAAAGTCCTGCCTTACCTCTGTCACCATCTCCTCCTCCTCCTCCTCCTCTTCCACGCTCTGCCTCTGCCATTTTCTTTATGTATCCCTGTGAGAAATCCCTGTAACTCTACTTAGACCTTTGGGTGGTGCTTTACACATTACCTTCCTCTACATATTTTGAGCAATTATGAACTAGGAACCATGTTTATTTAATCTGTGAACTGATGGCCCTAAACAGAGCCTCTGCCTGGCTCGTAATAGGTATGCACTCAATAACATGTTGGTTGAATGAATAACTGTTGAAATATTTAGCGAAAACACCAGTCCAAGGATGCAGTAGTAATTGGATCCAGCTACAACCCTCTCGAAGCAATTCAATTCAATTCAAACTAATTCAATTCAACTTCACCCAACAGACATTTCCTAAGGGTCCAGCTTTTGCCTGTAATGGAGACATAATGGGCTTCTGACCTGCTTTGTCTCTTCAATTGCTTTAACACTTTACATTGTCAATAAAGGCACAGTTTAGGGCAATGGCCAGAAATTAATTACAAGAGAGAGGAATTCATGGTAGTGCTCCAAGTTTTGTGAGGAAAAATAAAATAGTAAGCATGTTTTAGAAATAGTAAGCATGTTTTAGAATTTCTTTTTCTTTTCTCTCTGTTTTTTTTTTTTTTTTTTTGGTGGTAGCAGGGATTTAACTCCATGGTATCCTACCTCCTCCAAGCTACACCCCAGCCCTTTTGTTAACATTTTGAAACAGGGTCTCACAAAGTTGCTGAGGTCTTCACTAAGTTGTTAAGACTGGCCTGAAACCAGCAATCCTCCTGTCTTAGCCTCCCAAGTACTGGGATTATGGGCATGAGTGAGCATGCCTGGCTCTTTTGTGTGTTTGGCAATAGGGATATAACCCATTCGACCTCTGAGCTATGCCCCCAGCCCTACTGTATTTTTTTTTAAACATGGTTTCATTAAATTACCTTGCACTGCTGGTGCTGGTCTTGACCCGTGACTCTCCTGTCTCAGATTCCCAAGTACTGGGATACAAGAGTGCACCACCACACCAAGTTTCCTCAGGATTTCTTAAAGATAGTATATAAGCATATACTTATATATAGCTTTTCTTTCCTTTTTTTTTTTTTACATAAAACTGTCAGCCTTTATTAAATGAGCTTTTTCAAAAGAATACCCAATGTACAAAATGGATTATCATTTCCTCCTCTGCATTTAGAATAATAAGAGTATGGCATTAGTATTTCTTGGGAGAATGAAGAAATGAGTCACTTAAATCATGTGCTGTGTTCTGTGGGTCAGTGAGGAGTCCCAGTTGAGATGGGCTGCCTGTTCTTCTATGTAACTCTGTGTGTGTATATATGTTTGGGGAGGGGGGTTACTAGAGGTTGAACTCAGGGATATTCTACCTCTGAGCTACATCCCCCAGCACTATTTTATAATTTTTTATTTTTGTGGTGAAACAGAATCTTACTAGGTTGCTGAGGGTCTCACTAAATTGCTGAGACTGGCCGTGAACCTGTGATCCTCCTGTCTCAGCCTCCTAAGTACTAGAATTAAAGGTGTGCACCATCACATCTGGCTGTAACTGTATATGTACATGTGTTTCAGAATATTTCAGTGAACCAGTAGTTAAATGATGCCTTAATAGCTAATAGTATGCCCAAACATCGAGATAATTCAGAAGGTTCAATTTCCTATTAAACTCTGACTTAAATTATTTTGGAAAGAGAGAAGAACAAATGTCATGGAAAAAAAATCTTCCTAAATATGCTTTTAAACAGAGTTATTCCCCCTCTTTTGGGGGCTTGGGGAAGTTCCACATAGCCAGGTGTGGTCATTCACAACTGTAATCTCAGTACTTGGGAGGCCAAGACAGGAGGACTGCAGGTTGGAGGCCAGCCTTAGCAGCTTAGTGAGGCCCTCGGCAATTTAGTGAGACCCTGTTTTCAAGTAAAAAATAAAATAGGGCTGGGAATGTAGCTCAGATATAGAAGACCCCTGGGTTCAATCCACAGCCCCACAAACACACACACAACAATAATAGTAACAATGATAATAATAATGATGATAATGGCGATAATAACTACAACAATGCTTTAAATGCTTCCTTTTGCCAAGGCTTAACTGAGGATAGGCGGCATGAACTAAAAGCAAACAGTCGGGGAACAGGAGAGGTCCTTCAAATGCATCCAAAGAAGATGGGTACAGGAACTTCTAGTTGATGGCAAAACTGGCCTACAGAGGGGGCAGAAGTAACGAAGCAAATGTCTAGTGTGGAGAACTTCGGCTCCCACCTTGGACCTCCCGTGGGCAGCCCATGGGACAGGACAAATGGATTCGCCCTTAGTTTCTCCCGCACCTAAGATTCACTGATTTCCAAGGCACACATGGCGGGCACAGAGATGGCCAGACAAACTCTGGTCTTCCGCTGCATCATTCAGGACTGGGTCTACAGAACGTCCCGCCTGCATGCTGAGGGTGGGCGCTCCTTTGTCCAGCTGAAGCTGTGGAGGAAGGCCGCCCCAAGTCCTGGAGGTGGCTGCGCTGATGCTGAGCGCTCAGCGTGGCGGTCCAGGCCGCCCCAAGTCCTGGAGGTGGCTGCGCTGATGCTGGGTGCTCAGCGTGGCGGTCCAGGCCGCCCCAAGTCCTGATGGTGGCTGCGCTGATGCTGGGTGCTCAGCGTGGCGGTCCAGGCCAGGCCGCCCCAAGTCCTGGAGGTGGCTGCGCTGATGCTGGGTGCTCAGCGTGGCGGTCCAGGCCGCCCCAAGTCCTGATGGTGGCTGCGCTGATGCTGGGTGCTCAGCGTGGCGGTCCAGGCCAGGCCGCCCCAAGTCCTGGAGGTGGCTGCGCTGATGCTGAGTGCTCAGCGTGGCGGTCTTTCCTCCTCAAGCTTTCAGACACACACCAGCTGGTGCAGAGCCTGCCCACCTCAGCCACACTCAACTGTGCTTCCAACCCCTCATTCTTTGTCTGCTTTTTACAAAATAACACTGACTTAGAGGAGAAGGACTGTGTTTGCTGCCCTTGATATCTGGCATATCGGCTGTGAACCATAAATATTTTTTTTTTTTTTTATGGAAGGGGTGCTGGGATACATTTTATCTCTGAGCTACACCTCTAGCCCTATTTAACTTTTTTATTTTGAAACAGGATCTCACTAAGTTGCTGAGGCTGGCCTTGAACCTGTCATCCTCTTGTCTCAGCCTCCCAAGTAGTGGGATTACAAGCTTGTGCCACCATGCCCAGCATAAACCCTCTCTTTGAGCACCCATTGCAAGGAGGGAAGGAGCGGCAGAGGCCAGAGAGTTAGTTCAGGTGCTGTCGGGGTACAGCCCTGGCAAGGGCGGGTGATGGTGTCAGCAATGGCAAGCTGACGCTGAACTGTGCTCAGTTTATATAAGCAAGTCAGAAGCATGAGCCGGCTATGCTGCTGCTTGGAAACTTTGCAAAAGAGTTACAGTCAGAATACAGTGGTGATGCATATAGTGGTCCATGCTCATAGCTGCACAATTCCCAACAGCCAAGTTACAGAGGCAACCTAGGTGTCCCTCAACAGATAGGTGGATAAAGAAACTGCGGTATGCACGCAATGGGGTTTTACTCAGTCTTCGAGAAGAACGAAATTATGCCATTTGCTGGAAAGTGATGGAACGAGAGAATATTATGCTGAGTGACACCAGCCAGTCTCAAAGTCAAGGGTCCGAAGTTTTCCCTCGTAGATGGAAACTAGAGAGAAAACAGGGAACAAAAGGGACCGGAGCTAAGTGAGGAGTCCAGCAGGACAGCGGGAGGGGGCGGAAACAGTTACAGCGATGCTATGGCCATCCCTGAAGCCATCGAGGTCCATCTCACCACCACGTGAGGTGAGGGAGGAGGAGGAGCGGGTGGGGTAAGGAGGGAAGTACGTAAATTTCAGGAAAAAAAAAAAAAAAAAAAAAAAAAACAAGAAAGAAATGAGCAGATGAAGACAGGCAGGATTCGAAATCACTTGGTTCGTCGTTCATGAAGTGAGTTAAAGTAACTGATCCTTCTGGAAGGTTTGCCTTTTGCAAAGCATTCCAGATTAGCTGCAGCCAATAGATAAACAGATCGATATCAAGACTTCCACTCGACTCAGATACGCTCTATATCACTGCTACTCGCCCAGCCCTTTCTTCAGTGTTTCTCTGGTTTTGACATCATGAACAGCCTCCTTGCTTTATTAGCAATGATTCAGGCTTCAGATATTCGTGAAAAAAAATCCTTCCACAGACGAATGTTACTGATCACTTAATTATGAGCTTTCATAATTCCTTGTATTTTTTCTACAAAATAAAAACTTGGTAGCAGGATATGGTGGTATATTTCTGTAATCCCAGTACTTGGGAGGCTGAGATCTCAGGAGGATCACAGGTTGGAGGCCAGCCTCAGCAACTTAATCCCTCAGCAAGTTGGAGGCATTCGGCTTCAAAATAAAAAATAAACTGGACTTGGTGATGCACACCAGGATTACCTGATGTAATCCTACTATTTGGGAGGTTGAGACAGGAGGATTGCAGTTTCGAGGCCAGCCTCAGCAACTTAATGACACTCTCAGCACTTATCAAGACCCTATTTCAAAAAACAAATAAATGAACAAAAATAAAATAGGGCTGGGGTTATAGCTCACAGGCAGAAAGCCCCTAGGTTCAATTCCTAGTACCAAGTACAATAAATGTGTGTGTGTGTGTGTGTGTGAGATTTGTTTACATACATACTTACATAGAAGTATATACATTAATACAAACAAAATGTGTTCATATGCATGTTTATATATATTTATGTAAATAAGTAAAAATAAAAAGCAAAATTAAAAAGGTTGGGTGTAGATCAGAGGTAGAACTCCCCTAGGTTAAATCCCAGTGCCAAAAATCAATCAATCAATCAATAAAATGACAATAGAAGCATCCCAATATGCATCTTATTCTCTCATGGACATGAACATTGCTTCTATCCTGGTCTGCTTCATCCTTTTTGATGGCTTTATAATATTTTACTGCAGGTTTGGATCATAACATTCAAGACCACCTCTCTACTGGTGGCTAAATCATACACAATTTCCGTTTCTGACAAACACAGCTGCCACGATCACCCAAGACTAGACTTCATTTATACAGCCTTTGACAAAAAGCATGCCAGATACCTTTTTTCTAAAGGTTGTACTACATCCTGGAAACCATGTATTTCACCAAGTTTTCGAGTCTAAAGATGTGTTTGCAGTGCACTTGACACTAGGATTCAATTCTAATTTTCATCAGCAAGTTGGAAAACCCAGGCGCTGTTTAGCTGAGACTGGGGTGTAATTTCAGCACTTCTGTCTTCTTCGGTTATTTTGTGTCCCACTGAGATGGAACAAAACCTCAATCAAAAGAAATAAAAACACCGGAACAGCAAGGCGTGCAGGGTAATGTAAGCGTACTCAGCCTTGTTCCAAACTGATCAGGAAATTCTCTCAGCACAACAGTTATGAATAAATGACCACTAAACATAATGCACCTCCAGTGGGGGCAAATGAATTGAACAAGCCCTGTTTTATTTTGTTTTTTAATTTGCCCCCTCAAATTGAGATACTAAACCAAAAAAAAAAAAAAATGGCTTAATGAAAACGATCTTCTTCCAATGACAAGCAGCCCAACTGTTTCCTTCACAAGAATCTTTACAGGATGTAAAACTCAAATGGTAGAAAAGTGTTTTTCTTACTATAATGTAGAATAGTAGATCTGGCATTAATTGATCAGTGTGCTCAAAAGGATTTATGAATGGGGAAACTAACCAGTAGGAGGTTTTGGAAATGAAAATGTATTTTTTAAGTGCTAAGACATGATTTGGTAAATAAGGCTCCAAATATTTACATAATGATATTTACATAACAATCTAATGACTATACAAATAATTAAGACTGTGTGTGTGTGTGTGTGTGTGTGTGTGTGTGATTGAACCCAGGGGTGCTCTACCTCCAAGCTATACCTTTAGCCCTACTTTATTTTTTTTTCTTTTGAAATAGGGTTTCAACTGGGTACAGTGGTGCATGACTGTAATCTCAGTACTTGACAGGAGGGTGGCAGGTTCAAAGCCAGTCTCAACAACTTCTTGAAGCCCTCAGGAACTTAGTGACGGGGGGTGGCATGTGTGTGTGTGTGTGTGTGTGTGTGTGTGTGTGTGTGTGTGTGACTGAAGATTGTACCGAGGGGCATTCTACCTCTGAGCATGCATGCATGCACTCATGGTACTGGGCATTAAAACCAGGTGTGTTCTACCTGTGAGCTACACCCCTATCCCAATTTCATTTTTTGTTTTGAAACAGAATCTCATTAAGTTGCTGATGGCTTCAAGAAGTTGTTGAGACTGGCTTTGAAACTGCAATCCTCCTGTCTCAGTTTCCCAGGTGCTAGGACTAAAGGCATGTGCCACCATGCCCAGCCAAAATAGTACTTTGGAACTGAAGGTATAGCTCAGTGGTATAATATGTGATTAGACTGAACAAGGCCCTGGGTTTCACTTCCAAAATCAAACAAAATTTTAAAAAAAGGAAAAAGAAAAAGAAACAACTAGATTTAAAATGGCAAAACCAGAACAAAGTTTTAACTAACAAGTTTTTGGGGGGAAGGTACTAGAAATAGAACCCTGGGGTGCTCTAACTCTGATCTACACTCCCAGGCCTATTTCATTTTTTTATTTGGAAACAGGGTCTGGACAAGTTACTGAGTCTGGTCTGGAACCTGCAATCCTCCTTTCTCAGCCTCCTAAATCTTAGGATTACAGGCATGCACCAGAATGCTTAGGTTTGTAGAGACTTCTAAGGTACAATTTAGTGGTGTCTGATTTATTTTTACCAAAAAAAAGAGAAAGATTACACAGATGCACATTTGAAAAAAATAAATAAATAAAATTTCTGTATGTCACCAAGACTTCCTGACTTCTGGTTTCCTGCACCAGGGAGCGTGTCCGAGTGCGCATGCGCAATGTTGATTAAATGCACTAAACTGGCAGGTCACACCAGGGCGCTGCACCGGGCGCATGTGAGCTTTCCTTGATGAATAAATGAAGCGGGGATCCCAACAGCAGCTGCACCAGCCACAACTCTGCATTTGACACTTGACCGCTCTTAGGAGTCTGTTTGCCTAAAATTACCCATTTGGAAAAAAATAAAATAAAATAAAGGCAGAAACTCATGAGGCTTTCCAAAGGGCACTTAGACAAGAGCTTCTTGGGACCATCGCTTCCAGGAGCCAGGCTGTGCTGAGATGAATCAATTATTTATCTGTTGACTGCGTATCAGTTCATGTCCGTTGGAGTGCATTCAAAGTTCATTCCACTAAAGCCGTGGCATCGCCTTACAAACTGAAATGCAAAGTTGATGTGAACAAAGACAGAGACCCCAGCCAGCCCTGCTCTTTCGGCTTGGCAGAGAAATGCAGGTTCGGCACCAGACACCCAGAACAGGGGCCAACGAAGACAAAGGGAATTATTTCCTGAACAACAAAGTACTAACTAATTCCCGTATTCTCTCCAGGTCAGCAATAGCAATACAGAGAAAAGGGGGATGAAGGCGGAGACGAGCTCGGGTGCCAGCGGCTTTAGATATAAGGACTTAGCCAGGTGGAGTGCTATATGCCTGGAGTCCCAGTACTTGGGAGGTTGAGACAGGAGGATTGCAGGTTTGAGGCCAGCCTCAGCAAATTAGCAAGACCTTCAGTAACTTAGATTCTGTCTCAAAACAAAAAAGCAAAATACAATATGGCCTTCAGAGGCAGAAAACCCCTGAGTTCTATGCCCAGCACCACTAAGTAAATAAATCAATGAAAATTAATAAACAGGTACTAATACTTGATCCAATTCGCTTATTTTCCTGATCTAGGTGGCCAGGAATCCAAAGACACTCCTAGAGCAAGTCACTTAGCGTTTATCACTGCAAAGGGGCCTAGGTTTCAGGCCTGAAGAAGATGCCAGGGTCTATTTGCAGCTGGAAAGAACTCGGGATGGTACTGAATTCAGACCCCCCATTTTATCAAAGCCCACAGAGTTAGACAGATTAAGTCTGGTCTTCTGAACCACTTCTGTTTCTAACTAGATTAGAAACCACTTCTGTTTCTAACCATTTAAAAAGTGGTAGGGCCAGAAGTGGTGGTACCCACCTCTAATCCCAATACTTGGGAAGCTGAGACAGGGGGATTTGCAGGTTTGAGGACAGCCTCAGCAATTTAGAGAGGCCCTCTGTAACTTAGTGAGATCCTGTTTCAAAATAAAAAATTAAATGGGGCTGGGGGTGGAGCTCAGAAATAAAATGCCCCTAGGTTCAATCTTCAATACCAAAAAAAAAAAAAAAAAAAAAAAAAAGAGGTAGGAAGGGGGGTTCCATCAGTGGAACTGATACTGGAAAACACTTGAAGAAGATAACATTGACAGACACTGTTCTGCTCTCCTTCCCTGGTCATGCTCTGGAAGTGGCTAAACCCTCCTCTAGTTTGGCATAAGAGTCAGCTGGTGACATCTTGCACTACCTGTTAATGTGATTTTAAATTTCAGAGTTCAGTAAGATGTGACCGTCCAGAAAAGCCGGCTGCAGAGACAGGCAGGACCAGAGGGGCCTAACTACATACACCAGCGCTCAGCGCTCACATCCTGTGGACGACATCCACCCCAGAGGCTCAAATGCTCCTCCTCAGACTCTCTCAAGGGCTCTTGAGAAAATGACGTCATCTCTGCATGACTCCAGTTTTTCACTGGTGAAATGTCACAAAGAGTACTGCCCCCAAGACGGCCCCAGAGAGTGTTTGTTCAGGTCTCAGCTTTTATCTTGACGAAGTGAAGGTTGGGGACTCAGCATTAAGATTATACATGACCATGGGGTTCACCCTGTCCTGGAGGCATGGATGTTAGGCATAGAGGAGACCCAGGGAAGATTCGGCAGGGGCCTCGTTCTGACTCTCTGGTGCTGCCCAGGACAGCAGAAAACAGGAATGAAGATGCACAATAGAGCCAGTGTGGTGGTGTATACCTGTGATCCCAGTACTTGAGAGGCTGAGGCGGGAGGATCACTGTCTCAAGGCCAGCCTCAGGAATGTAGGGAGACTCTCAGCAACTCAGTGAGATCTTGTTTCAAACAAACAAACAAACAAACAAACAAACAAACAAACAAACAAACAAACCAGAGCCGGGGTGTAGCTCTGAGGTAGAATGCCCCTGGGTTTAATCCACAGAACTGAAAAAAAAGAAGAGATCTGGTCTCTTGAAAGAAATGAGGGTCACTTAATGTGCTGTCCTCAAAAGGGAATAATGCTTGTCTCCTGGAGTAAGTTATTTCTCACCCAAATAGGTTATTATAAAAGACCATTGTGTGGTTCTCTGGCTTTCTCTCTCAACATTTAATCTCTTCCACATGAGTTTCCGCTACTGTGATGCCAGCCATCATAAGACCCTCTCCAGGGGCAAGCAGAAGCAGGCACCAATCTCGTGGATCTCCAGATAAACCTTTTTTTTCCCTTACAAATCACACAGCCCTACGTATTTTGTTATAGCAATGTAAAACTCACTTACACAGTTATATGAAATAGAATTCAAGTAGCTCATACAGCAGGCAATCCTGCAGAGAAACTCAGTAAGCGTAGCATTTTCCTACCCGAGAGGCAGAGAACGGGTGTTTATACTGCTTATCTTGAGAGTTACTGGTTGAGGACTACTGGAGACATCAGTTCTCTTCATTTAAAGCTCAGTTATGCAGAGGAAGAGTACAATTTCCCACAGTTTAGGGGGAAAAGTCTGGAGGAACAGAGCTTCGGGTTCTAGAAGTTGAGTTCTCATGAGTAGGTATGAGCCTACAGGTAAGGCACAGACAGCACCAGCTACTCAGGGTCATGATGTTGGCTCAGTTCTTGGTGTGTATGAGCAACAAATTCCAGATAATCCCTAATACTATGCACACCACACTGTCTTAAATGTATCCTGATTTTTGGCAGAATCTACATGTTGGGAGCACTCACTTTGTGTTATGGTTAGATATAGAATGTCCCCTGGGGAGCTCATGCATTTTCAGAGTTAGTGTAATTAAGTCATGAGGGTTGTAGTCTTATCAATGGATAAATCCATTGTAATAGAATTACTGGGTAGTAACCTAGGCAGGTGCAGTGTGGCTGGAGAAGGTGGGTCCCTAGAGGTGTGGCCTTACGGGCTATGCTTGTGTCTTTGAATTCTCTTGGCTGGTTCTCTTGCTTTTAGCCTCCATGAGGTGATAGCAGAGCCCATTTGCTCTTTCCTTTTCTCTGCTTCCTGCCACCATGCCTGACCTCTGCAGACCTGACCTGATATGGACTAAACTCTGAAATCTCCAAAAACTGTGAGCAAATAAATCTTCCTTCCTCAAAGTTGTGCGATTAGTTGCTTTTTATTACAGCAGGGAGAATGTTGACCGAGACAACTTGTAACTAAAAATTATATTCCTCAAGAATGGTGATTGTGAAGATTCAATAGTCTAAAACAGTAAGGAAATGAATATTTGAGCTGTTGTGTGTGATGTGTTTGTGTCTATGAGGAAGACAGAGACACACAGATTTTGGAAGCAAAGCTCAAGCTCACATTGAGATATACAATTGCTCCTTTTGAAGATGTGCTGAATTTGCTCACAACAAGGAGGAATTTGGATCTGTTCAGGCTCCTTTACAGAGAATTTTCCTCCTCCTCCTCCTCCTCCTCCTCCTCCTCCTCCTCCACCTTCTCTCCTCCTCCTCCTCCTCCTCCTCCTCCATGTGACACCATGTTACATTTGCAAGTAGAAGTTTTAAAAATCAGTTCGAAATTGTGTTTTGGATTGATTCGCACAATACCATCTGACATGTAAGTGCTTTATCTTTTGGTGGCAGACTTCTCAATTTTCTCCCTTCTATTATGTCATCCGTATTACAATTCACTCAAATGCCAGCATATTCTGAGTTGCTGAGCTGGAAGGGGCTTACAGAGATCAGTGTGTTTTGTCTCCTTCCTAGAAACAAGTAAATGGCAGTTATAGCCTAAACATATGAGGACCCATGAAGGCAGATCTCTCTTCCCCACCCATTTTTATTTCTTTATAGGCCATTTCCAGTTATTTTTATTAACTCTATTTATCCCTGAACACTATAAAATTTTAATGAAGTTGGATATTGTAAGACACAGAAAGCTAAGTCATAGTGGAATATGGATGCTATCTATGCATGCTTCTCACCCAGTAGAATTTGGGGTGCATAATTCATACCCAGAGATTGCCTGTCACATGACTTATTAGTTGCAATAAAGGAACATTCACTATCATTCAAGGCAACTGGCATTTTCCATTATTGGGAGAACCCAATTTCTAGAAATTTTTTAACAAATTGAACCATGTACCTGGTTAACTCTATCTATTAATCTTATACCTGTACCCCACAGCAAAACTTAAATTTACTTGGATGATAGAATCTTTGGGAATTTATTTATTTGGGTAGGGGGTTAGCATCCTTGGACTCTATAAACACCATGATAAGAAGATCACAAGTTTTTAATTCTTCCTTTTCTTCGCAATGCGAGCCAGCACTGATTTCAAATGGTATTGATTAGTTTTGTCAATTCAATGTCCCAGGCATCATTTTATGTGTGATTTCTTCTTAATATAGTACCTCCTGTCTTTTAAATATAAGAACTGCTGAATGTTCCTTTTTGTGCTAAAGCTAGATTACTTTGCAAAAGTGGAATATTTCTACTGCTTCTTTATTTTCGCTTGATCAACAGCTATTAAATACACAAATTCAACTGCCCAGTTACAGCTTCATGCTGACACTGAGCAACATTAAGGAGTATATATGGGGGCAGGAAGTGGATGCTTGCTGTAGGGCTCACTTCTATTGTAGCTAAAGGTTTAACAGTCATTTTAATACCTCAGCTGGAAGAAGTTGTGTGCTATGAACCACAAGTCTTAGCATTTGGAAAAACTCGATTATTTTAAAAAGGTGTCTCTAATCTTGTTTATGTATGATGATTTTTTAAAAAAATAGACTGTATTTTAGAGCAGTTTTGGGTTTACAGCAAAATTAATTAGAAGGCTCAGACACTCCTCATAAATCCCCAGCTCCTACAAATTTATACCCTCCCATTATCTGCACGCCTTCCCAGTGGTCCATTTGTTAACCTCAGGGAGCCTACAGACACACATTGTGATCACCTGGGCTCCAGAGCTAACATTAGGGTTCAGCCTGGATGCTGTTCATTTTATGGGTTGAGACAAATGTCTGATGACATGAATCTCCCACTATCGTATCACTCAAAGAGTCCTCAGCGTCCTGAAAACCCTGTGCTCCACCTGTTGGTCCCTCCTTCCCTCCCTCCCTCTAGCACCTGCAACTGCTAGCCCTTCCATTGTCTTCATGGTCCTGCCTTTTCTGGAAGGTCATGCCATTGGAATTATATTCTATGAAGCCTTTTCAGACTGGCTTCTGTCACCTAATGATGTGCATTTAAGCGAGTCTTTTCATGGCTTGATGCTCATCCCTCCCTCCCTCGTGTGTGTGTGTGTGTGTGTGTGTGTGTGTGTGTGTGTGTGTGTGTTACTGAGGATTGAACCAAGGGCTGTTTTACTTCTTAGCTATACCCCCAGCTCAGCCCTATTTTGTTTTTTATTTTGAAACAGAATCTTGCCAAGTTGCTGAGGGCCTCACTAAATTGCTGAGGCTGGCCTCAAACCTGTAATCTTCCTGTCTCAGCCTCCCAAGTACATTTCCTTTTAGCATCAAAATAATACCCTATTATCTGGATATGCCACCAGATGTTCAGCCATCACCTACAGAAGAACATCTTAGCTGCTTTCGAGTTTGGAAAATCTTGCATGAGTAAAGGTGCTATAAACAAGCATGTGTGGGTTTTCTTGTAGACATGAGTTTCCAACTTCTTGGGATAAATACAAAGGAGCAAAATTTGTAGACTGTATGGTAAAAGGATATTTAGTTTGAAAGCTCTAATCTCATGTAAGTAGTTAGTTTGGGGCAATCATTCTGTTGGAAGGTTATTAAGATGAGGAAACAGGAATAGTAAAAATATTTCTGTCCCTGCTCAAGACCTTAGAGTGAAAGAAAAAAAGAAGTCCAGTGCTGCCAGGAATGGTGGCACATGCCTGTAATCCCAGTATTTAGGAGGCTAAGCTAGGAGGTTCAGGGGTTTGAGGCCAGCCTCAGCAATTTACCTAGCAAGATTTTTAGTAATGTAGGGAAACTCTATTTCAAAACAAAAAAAAAAAAAATTAAAAGGGCTGGGGGTATAGCTATGAGTTGGAATTCCCCTGGGTTCAATCCCCAGTAAAACACACACACACACACACACACACACACACACACACACACACACACCACAATTCCTGAGTATTTCTGAATCTAAACCTGACTGAGATTGTGGATTGAGATTAGTTTCTGGAGCCTTCTCAGTGTCATTAATGATCTTGGTTGGCTTGTGGTACAGAGAGGAAACAGAGAGAAACATATGAGATTAGAGGGGCTGCACTGGCTCCTGAATATCTCACCGCCTTTGAGCGAGGGCATGAACTGGGAAAAGCAAACGTGCCTCTCTCAGGTCCAAGACAGATAAATACCTGCAGGAGTGGACAGTGGGTCACTAAGGAGGCGTGAGCTGAGGCCCGTGTCTATAACCTATCCACCAGTGCTCATTTCAAAAGGCTAACCACCTAGCTATGGCACTCTGGCAAAGGCTGGAAGCCTCCTGCAGTCACAAGTCAGCACCACGGAAAGCTCCTTGATTTCTTTTATATGACAGGTTACAAAGACTTTTCAAAAGCTTCCCACGTTGATATCCCAATTTGCTCATTTCTAACGAAATGGTTAGGTCATCTACCAACTAGCATTTCTGAACATCTAAATTACATTTTACATACATCACATAAGGCAGATAGTTCCATTATCTCCAATTTAAAGATGAAAAATGGATGGCATAGATAAATGACGTCAATTTCCCAAGGTCACAAAGTTAGAAGAAGAAAAAACAGGGTTACAATAAAAAGTGACATAATTTTATCAAGCTTCAAATTTAACTGTCCTATTCACCAAATGCTCAGTACATGTAATGTTCCTATCCCTCTGAACCTTAATTATGATGTATAATTATAATGCACCAAGAAAAGTATGTTGAAAAAAAAAAAGAGAAGAGAAAAACAATAAGCTCGCATCTTCTTTTGGAAGATATAGCCACCCATGATATGAAGTAATCTTATTAGAGAATGTACTCATAACTTACAAAATTTATTTCTTTTGTTAAATAAAATTATTCTCTGCCTAATATATATTTTTGGTTCTATCTCTACTGAATTCTTCGCTCTGTAGGGACAGGACACATTGATCTCATAGATGTCTTAAAACCCCCAATGCACGTAATCCATTGCTATTGAATGGCTGTTGGTTGACTATATATTTTTCACCCCATTCACTTCATATTGAAAGTAACAATGTAGTTAACACTGCTAGCTTATATAAATATAGACTCATTAGTAAGTTGGCTTATTAAGTTTCCATAGCTGTTAACAAAGCAGGAGAATGTGGCAAAGTCCAGAACACTAATGAGGGAGAGCCAACATAAATTAAAAACCAAATTTTAAGCTGAGCATGATGGAGCGTGCCTATAATCCCAGTACGTGGGAAGGTGAGGTACAAGGATTATAGGTTTGAGGCCAGCCTCAACTATTCAGCGAGGCTCTCAGTAACTTAGTGAGATCCTGTTTCAAAATAAAAATAGAAAAAGTCTGGGGATGCAGCTCAGAGGTACAATGTCCCAGAGTTCAATCCCCAGTACCACAGAAACAAAAAATGAAAAAACCAAAAATAAAAGAAACAAGAATAAATAAGGTCAATAGCATATAAATGGAAAACCTTAGACAGGTGTGGTAACACATGACTGTAATCCCAGTACTTGGGAGGCAGAGACAGGAGGATCTCAGGCTTGAGGCCAGTCTCAGCAACTGTGCAAGGCCCTCTGCAACTTAGTGAGACCCTGTTTCAAAGTAAAAAATAAAATAGAGCTAGGGGTATAGCTCAGCAGTAGAATACCCCTGGGTTCAATCCATAGTATCACAAAAAAGAAAAAAAAAATAAAGCAAAAAGAAAAGCTTAGTGTTTAGAAAGAACCCATACATATTATTTAATTAATAGTAGGTGAAAAGAACAAAAAGGTTTAAGAAGAAAAAGGCAAAAGAAATGGGAAGATCATCAAACCAAAGCCCTGGGTTTCAGAGAAATTTTTACCAAGCAAAACTATTTCCTTTTTTATACTTACTATTGGGCTAAGAATAATAAGAAAGCATTTTGTGCTTTCTTATAAAATGACCCATCCCATCCCTGCCCTGAAAATGTTATGACTTTATAAAGGCACAGAACAATTTCCCACACCTGGTTAAGCGCAGTGAAACGCTGCAGTATTGCATAGCTGATCCATAAACTGTGGTTCTATAAAATTCAGATAGATTACCAGGAGGCTCTGGCTATTATGGTTCTGTGGGTAAAACATAATGGGACCTTTCCAAACAACCACAATCGAGACTGTTACAGAATGCAGTTGCTCCTGGAATGGTCATTCATGCTGAGGACGCTAAGGATGGGGGCTTACCCTGAATGCAACATTTCACGCTGCAAATATTTAACTACCTGGTTCTCTTTTGTATCAACCAAGAAATCAAAATACCGTGTCCCTGAGATTTAAAATAATGGTGCACTTAAGTGAGTTACCAAAATAGAAGGCAATTAAACCTACAGTTACTTGCATTATCCTTAAATATTAGAAATGACAATTGGGAGAAGAGGAAGTTGCTTCCCGATTTTGAAAAGTTGCATCCACTTTCCAACAAGCTTCACTCAAATTTATCATGTTTGTTTCCTCATGAGCTTCTCTTTTCTTGTAAAGATACATTGTTTGCTCTTAGGATTATTGCTGTTACATTATTTAAGTTAGGATTCTTAACCCTATATTCACAAGTATGATGGATCTGAAGTGTTCTTCTTTGGGTTATTCTTGGTAGATCTTTGAAATAATGTGAGTGGCTTTATAAAATCAAATTTGAAATTCTCTTCTCTCTCAATACTCTAAAAAAATTAAATATGAAAGTACATCTATTCAGCCAGGCATGGTGGTACATGCAGGTAATTCCAGGACTTGGGAACCTAAAACAGGGGGATCATAGGTTTGAGGCCAGCCTCAGCAAATTAGTGAAACTCTCAGCAACCTAGTGAGACTCTTTTTCAAAACAAAACATAAGGAGGGTTTGGGGTATAACTTGTTGTAACTTGGAGATAGAATCCCCCTAGATTCAATTCCCAGTAATACACACACACACACACACACACACACACACACACACACACACACAGAGTTTACTCTTTGAAGGTCTACATGTGATAATTTTGGAGAAAGTACTTTTTGAAAATATTAGTTTGTTTAGGCTTTCCATCTCATTTACTATGAGCATATTCTTTTATATCTGATTATATAAGAAGTACATGATCACTATAAAAATAAAATGATTACCCAAAAGAATAGTTTTAATCATTTAAATTCTCAGCCAAAGATAATCACCCATTAGCATTTTAGTGAGTCATTTTATGTGTTTCTTCAATGTGTATATGTGGCATTTTTGTTATCTCACTTCTAAAATAGACTTTTTTAGGAGCTGAGATTATAGCTCAGGGATAAGCACTTGCCTAGACTAAGAGAGGCCCAGGGTTCAAGCACTCCAATAAAATAAAATAAAACCACCTTTTTATTTCACCATCTCTTTGAGGCTCATATACTTATTTGGTCCTTTGAGAAGTACTTATGGGGGCCTGATAACTGCAGGCCATCATTCTAAGTGGTCTGGAAGTTACAAATTAATACTCAAAATGACAGGTGGGAGCAAACACCTACATAATTCAAGGAAGCTGGGCACCGTGGCACAGGCCTGTCATCCCAGCACTGGGAGGCTGAGACAGGAGGATCACAGGTTCAAGGACAGCCTCAGCAACTTAGTGAGACCTTGTTTAAAATTTAAAAAAATAAATAAAATAAATAAAAAGGGCTGGGGGTGTAGCTTGGAGGTAGAATGGCCCTGGTATCAATTACCGGTACCAGAAAAAAAAATTCAAGGAGCATCTCTGGGATGTGGAAGGTAGTTACAGCTACCCATTCCCAGCCATATCTGCACACCACCTACCATTCATAGACTGGACCTACCATCGACAATGCTTATGTGAAGAAGGAAGTTAGAGCTGGGCATGGAGGCACACGCCTGGCCTGTAACCCCAGTACTTGGGAGGCTGAGACAGGAGACTCACAGTCTTGAGGCCAGCCTCAGCAACTTAGTGAGACCCATTTCAAAATAAAAAAGGGCTGTGGGTATAGAATGTCTTTGGATTCAACCTTCAGGATGGATGGAGAGGAAGGAAGGAAGGGAGGGAGGGAGGAAGGAAAGAAGGAAGGAAGGGAGGGAGGGAGGGAGGAATTTAGGTCCATGCCATCCTCAGTATCCAACTAACAGCGGTTATATATAACCTGCAAAGTAATGCAGGACTTATGCTGAATATGGAGAGTTATTAAACAACCAATGAAGGGCCTGTTTAAGTGGGAAAAATCTATAATTGTAGCCATCAATATTAGAAAAATCATTATATTTTAAATTAGGGTTCATATAGGCAATGTCTTCAGAATGGTAAAATATTAAGAAGAATGAAATTTTCAGAGCTGAAAAATTTAAGATGACACATCTACATGTCCAATAAATGAGATGCTTATCTTTTTTTGCCTTTAATTATCCTGCTACAAAAATCTTGTGTTTTTTTTTTTTTTTAAAGAAGGAGATTTGAGTTTTCATTTGTTATTCTCAGCAGTCATATCTGAATTCTGAAAATAAGTACTTGAGAATGATTCAATCGAAAGCAGTGTTGAAATAATTTACACAGAGTATCTCATTACTTACAGTCAAGAAGCAAGTCCTCCATGGTTGTCATCTGTCTCTGTGAATAACTAAGAGATGGAGCCCGGCGTGGTGGCGCACACTTATAATCCCAGTACTTGGGAGACTGACACAGGAGGATCACAGGCTGGGGACTGAACCCAGGGGCATTCTACTTCTGAGCGACACCCAGCTCTTTATTTTTTATGTGGAAACAGGGCTTTACAAAGTTGCAGAGGCTGGTCTCAAACCTGTTTTTATTTTTCATGTTCAATTACAAAATTATATACAGTACTTGGGAGGCTGAGACAGGAAGATCACAGCTTCATTGGAGGCCACCCTCAGCAACATAGTAAGATCTCTGACAACCATACACACACACACACACACACACACACACACACACACACGTAGAGTAAATAATAAAATGACACATACAAAGATAAACATATACAAGTATTATGACAAAATAAGATGTAAGATACTAAAACAACTCAAACAATCCTATGAAAATTTCTATGTAAAAGTAAATGCATACAATGAGAGGCAAGAACAACATACGGAAAGGTCTAGAAGGAAAGGACGGTGGCTTGTGATGGAATCACTGGGTGTAGGCATGAGGGGTGGTTTCTAGAGGAAGGACAGGCGCGTCAAGGAAGTGCCATCTGTCTATGGAGGACTCTAATGAACGGGGTAAGAAGGGGCTGTTTAGTAAATGGTGATGCTCTGTCTAAATTTCAACTTGTGAAAAACCATGAGATATCATCCCTTCCCAAATAGGTTCATTATACTCTGCCTGACCAAGTTGGTTTTAACAGACTGAAGACTTCACATTAAATATTACAGAGCAGCCCCCACTCCTCTATAACATACTAAGAATGGTCTTCTAGCTGGGCATGGTGGTACATGCATGTAATCCCAGTACTAGAGAGGCCGATATAGGAGGCTTGTAGGTTTGGAGACCAGCCTCAGCAACTTTGTGAGGCCCTTACTTAGCAACCTAGTAAGACCCTGCTTCAAAATAAAAAATAAAGCAGGGTTGGGCGTGCAGCTTAGAGAGAGAATGCCCCTGGGTTCCATCTTCAGTACCACCACCATCATCATCAATAATAATTAAAAAAGAAATAACTCCAAAACAAATTTTACAGTCTATGAGTTAAAGCCCATATACCTGACTCTTTCACAGCCTATAGAGTTAAATTTTTAAACTGATTCTAACATGGTTGCTTGCTTGGTGCAAAAAAAAAAAATTAGAAGCAGAAAATCAGGAGGCTTGAGAGGCAGCAGGGAATAGAAATGAGAAATGATAGAAAACTGAGTAGAGAAAAAGCGAATGAACTATAAAAATTAAGATAATAGGACAAAAATCAATGTTTCCATTGAAGTATAAGATGATCATACATGTGAATTTTATATACTATGTAAAATAGGTTTGATGTTTGAAAAAGGAATTTTTCATATTTAACTCCTTTCTCTTGACCTTATGTTAAAAGTGTAATTGTATCAGCATTTTCATGATAACATAAAAACAATAAAATTTCAAGTGTTTGCTTAATAAGAATACATCTTTCTAAAGGATCCAAAATCTTGACGTAAAACCTTATTAAGCCAAGTGTGGTGGCACACAGCTGTAATCCCAGTACTTGGGAGGCTGAGACAGGAGGATTGCAGGTTTGAGGCCAGCCTTAGCAACATAATGAGACTCCTAACAACCTGGTGAAACTCTGTTTCCAAATAAAACAAAACAACAAAAACTTATTAATTCATTAAGTAATATTATGCCAGAAATGAGATAAAATATTCAAAAGGACCTTAGTGTTGGGCATGTTGGTACAAGCCTATAATCCCAGTACTTGGGAGGCTGAGACAGGAGGACCAGCCTCAGAAACTTAGTGAGTCCCTCTTTGAAAATTAAAAAATAAAACAGGGCTGGGGTGTAGCTTATTTCAGAGGCATAATTGCCCTGAGTTAAATCTCCAGTATCCCCCCACCCCCGCCAAACACACACACACACACACACACACACACACACACACACACACACACACATGTCCCTAATTTGGGGGTAGGCAGGATAGGAGATTAAAAAATACACAAAAAAGGAGAAAGATCAATGGTCACCAGAAGCGACATATTACCTAACATGTGTTTGTATTACACATAAGGTGAAATTCTAGCTGAAGTTATAACTATACCAGGTAGATATAAATAGGAATGTTGAATCACTTGCTTCTAACTTGCTTGTCAGATAATTTCTGAAACTTTAAGAACATGTGAACATGGTAATTTGTTTTAAAAAGAGTAACTCTCATAGAATAAGAAGCAGACACTAAACTACCCTCTATGACTATACGCATCAGATACAAGAACTGGAATACAAATGGCCAATAAATGTATGAGGAGATGTCAACATCATTAGCAATCAGAGAGATGCAAGTCAAAATTACCTTGAGATCTAACCCCAATTAGAAGAGCAATCATCAAAAACACAAACAACAACAAATGCTGGCGAGGGTATGGAAAAGTGGGAACCCTAATACATTGTTAGTGGGATTGCAGATTAGTGCAACCACTTTGGAAAACAGTATGGAGGATCCTCAGACAAAAGGGAAGGAAACTACCATATGATCCAGCAATACCACTTCTGGGTATCTACCCAAAAGAACGAAAACCAAACTATCAGACCGACGCATGTGTATCTATGTTTACAGCCGCACAATTCACAATTGCCAAGCTATGGAAACAGCCAAGATGTCCATCAACAGATGAATGGATTACAAAACTGTGGGATATGTACACCGTGGAATTTTACTCAGCCATAAAGAACAAAATCATGTTATTTGCAAGGAAATGGAAGGAACTGGAAAACATTATGTTAAGTGAGATTAGCCAGTCACAAAAAGTTAAAAAACGAATGCTCTCCCTAATATGCGGAAGCTAGGGAGAAAATGTGACATAAGAGGGACTCCAGATGAAGAAGGAGAAACCTTAGATGAGCAAAGAAGCTGACTTAACTGAAGGTGATGGAGCAGGGGAGGACATGATGTGCATGATGGACTAATGCACATGATGTACTTTCACAAACATATCAAAGTCAATCACTTAACTGAACTTGAGAAGGAGGGAGGGTGGGGGAATGGGCCGGGAATTGGGGAAGGGTTAAATGAGAAATGTGTGCATGTATGCCTTTACCAGCTTGTACCTAACAAAGATCTATGATTACAATGCACCAATTAAAAAAAAAGAGAGCTGTTGACAAACAGAAATGAACATGTAAATATATTTCATTTCTCTTCATTACCAGAAGAATGAGGAGCCTGTAATATGTTCATACACTGGGATATTAAGCAATGAAAAGAGCACACTTCTGACACATGGAACAACATGAGAAAATCTAAAAAATAAAAAAAATACTATGTTGAGAAAAATAAACCAGATAGAAAAAAATGCAAGCCAGGAGTGGTGGCACATGCCTGTCACCCCAGTACTTGGGAGACTGCAACAGGAGGGTCGCTGGTTGGAGGAGGCCCTCAACAATCTAGTGAGACTCTGTTAAAAAAAAAAAAAAAAAAAAAAAGCCGGGCACGGCGGTTCAGGCTTGTAATCCTAGCATCCCAGTACTTGGGAGGCTTGAGACAGGAGGATTGCAGGTTTGCAGCCAGCCTCAGCTACTTAGTGAAGACCTCCACAACTTAGTGAGACCCTGTTTCAAAATAAAGAATAAAAAATAGAGCTGAGGGTTGTAACTCAGAGGTAGAATGCCCCTGGGTTCAATCCCTGGTACTTAAAAAAAAAAAAAAAAAAAGGGCTGGGGGTATAGTTCAGAGGTAGAATACCACTGGGCTGGATCTCCGATAGTAGTAGTATAGTAATAATAATAATGATAATAATGGGAATAAGAATAAGAATAAGAAAAGTCATTCCAAAAGCTAACTTCCAAATTGTTTTATATTAACATTCTGTCTTCTCTGCAGCAATGCAGCTGATGTGGATTTTTTAATTAGCTTCCAGATAAGTTTCTGAATTGTTTTAAACAGCTCAATGTTTCTGGAGGAATGAACATGCACCCCACACGTCAGCTTGCAGGTTGACTAGATGATAATCCCGGAAGAGACTGCCGATGCACCTGGAGTACCGATCGCTTTCTGGGGAAGCCCCGTTGGACACAGACATCACGCTTGTCTACCTGTGTGGCTTGGCGCTCGTCCTGAACACACAGGATCACAAAGGCCACGGGGAAACCCAAAAAGAGCCGACGGAAGAGTTCTGCACTCTAACATAAAAATTAGCTTGGCCAAGATTCCACAAAGACTGTACTACTGCTTTTTTAATATTAAAGTAAAAAGAAGCAATTTATCCCCCAGCTTATTCACATGAATGAGCCACTATAGCCTTGGCTTTTGATATCTCAGTAAAGGATACTTATTCTAAAGCAATAGCATTGAAAATGTACCTGAAATTGGTTTTCAGTGCTGAAACACTCTTTAGAACTCGAGTACCCCGGGCACGGCTTTCTACTGACTCTTATTCTGACCACCAATGATGAGATGGGCTCTACGATCTACAAGGTTATGAGAGAATATGAAAATCGGACAATAAAAAAGATATCTTCAAATAGCCTTTGAGAGGATAAAAATGGAGGATTATCATTTTACTACTGTCAAGAGAAGGGATTCATTTTACATCATTTTCTATTTCCACTGCCTGATGCGGTAAAACTGGATGAATAGAAAGGCCATTGTCTTTATTCATTCATTTTAAGAGACTGTTAGAAGATGGGTATCTTTGGGAATTATCATGCCTCTGGAACAATCTTTATCGAAAAACTGTGACTCTTAAGGTATACTCTGCTCTCTTCCACTGTAAATGTTGTTAAGAGGATGAATTACAGGCAAGCTGTCAACATAGATTTTCAGTGTCTGCCCCACAAAGTTCATTGCAGGGCCTTCTGTCTTCTTATGTTCGCAAAGATTTTACTTTATCAAGGAGAACATGATTTACATTAGATAAAGAGAAATTATTAAATGCGCATCACTGATTTCTGACATATCTCTTCATAAACCAGCAGGATTAGATTAGCATCTATAAATAAACCACACAATGACTAAATGACCATATTACTAATTTCCATTATCTTCCCAATCGTTGAAGTTTTTATCAGTGACTCAATGGGATATTTTCTTGATGTGATGATAACTATATAGCAAAAATGCTATGCTAGTGAATTATTTGCAGTAGAAAATATAAACTATAACTTATTATCAACCTCAGTATAGTATATATAATTTGTACTATATATCTTTTTTTGCATGTGTAGTACTGGGGAATGAACCCAGGGGCATTCTACCTCTGAGCCATACCCCCTGGTTCTATTTTATTTTTGATACATATGTATGTATGGATGTATGTATGTATGGATGTATGTATGTATGTATGGATGTATTTTTGGTACTGTGGATTGAATCTAGGGGCTTTCTACATCTGAGATACACCCCTAGCCCTATTTTATTTTTTAATTTTTGAAAGAGGGTCTCACAAGTTGCAGAGGGTCTCGCTAAGCTGCTGAGGCTGGTCTCAAACCTGCGACCCTGCTGTCACAGCCTCTCAAGTACTGGGATTACAGGTATGTGACACCACACCTGGCCAATTTTTCAGTTTGAGATAAGGTCTCACTAAGTTGCTGAGAGTCTGACTACCTTGCCAAGGCTGGCATGGAATCTGTAATCCTCCTGTCTCATCCTTCCAAGAATTGGACTTACAGGTATGCACCACCACACTCAGATAAATATCACTTTATATACATATTTTATACTAAGATATATAGTCATATATATACACAAACATATAGCATATATTCACATAATATAAAAGCATATCATCTATTAAGTTAAAAGAATAGATATGAGGGCGAATGCTTGATTACTCCTTTGGAACTTGTATTGAAATACAACCTAACCATTCTTATAGAAATGAAATAAAAATGATTGAAGGAGAATCCAAAAAGTTGACCATGAAGTTCTGAATTAACAGTTATAAGATCATTTTTATATCCTTGGAAGTTTTATATGCAACTATTACAGCAGTATTGAAAATATATCTGAAAACCAATCAGAACTTTTAAAAAAAAGGAACAAATTTTTTATTACATAAAATCTGCAAGATAAGTATGCTTTACTTCTCTGGAATTAATAACATTTTAGAAGATGATTCCAAAACTATAACTTTGCTCCTCTTAAATTCTGCATATATAAAGGCAGCTAACTGTTCATCTTCCTATAATAATACAAATGAAAGGTATTCTTGAAACATCTAGGCCTAATCTGACTAGCTACAGAGCTGATTTCTGTCTTAAAAAAACTAACCATATATGTGCAAAAATAAATTTTGAAGTAAGTCTTGTCAATACGCTCTGAAAATTAATATTTTAAAAGTGCCATGCATGGTAATGCACACCTATAATCCAAGTACTTGGGAGGCTGAGACAGGAGGATTGCAGGTTTGAGGCCAGCCTCAGCAATTTAGTGAGAACTTCAGCAATTTAGTGAGACCTGTTTCAAAATAAAATAGTACTGGGGGGGAAGCTTGGAGGTAGAACGCCCCTGGGTTCAATCCCCAGCACCACACACACACAAAATTAAAATGGACTACATACAAAGATATCTACATAGAAGCTCCCTTAATCTAACATTCTATTTATTGCACAGTAAACCACGGCTGAGTTTCCATGAGTGACTCTCGGTGTCTTCCATTAGCAAAACGCTGGCACAATTTTCCCCTAAATGAGAATTATAAATTATATCTCCTAGTACTTTTTTTTCCTAAAGTACATTTTCCTAATATTTAATTTATAAATAATGTCCCAGATGTATTGGTAATAAATGGTTGGAGGCGGCAGACGGGTTTCCAACAGGAAAGCCTCATGCTCTCTGTTTACTGGGAGGTCTCATTAAAAAGGCATCCAGAAAAAGCAAAATAAAAACAACCTTGTGAACCTTTGTAATTGGTCTCCAGGGATGTGTAACTCTCACGATATCAATACAGAAATGCCCTAATCCAAACTCCCTCTCAGCTCCTGCAGAAAATATCTACTCTGTGATATACTGCTCACACGAAAACAGTTGCTTAGGCTCAGAATAAAAACAAAACCAATAATAAGTGCTACTTGATTTCAGATATTTTCTTCCTAAGACAGTATCTGACATAAAAGGATGATGATAATAATTCTGGACTACCATGCTGCTCATAAATGAAGTAATTCTGAATAAATATATCACGAATAGCTCTCATGTACACAGAATTATGCAGATATGTATATTCATATCTATATTTATTTTTTAGGGGGGGGTACTAGGGATTGAACAAATTATAAGTCACCAAAAATTCTGTCTTTAAGAACCTTCTCTCCCGATGAACATAAAGTTGTCATATTTTTAATCAAGCATATATATTTTTTTGCCCATTTCAAAACAGTGATATATGTAAAATAAATTTTCTAAAGCCCAGAATACAGCCACGAGGCTCAATGTGTCTCCCAAGTCACTGGAAGGACCCGCATACACCGCCATGTCTGACTAACACTGATACAATCTAAGTCATAATCCTTGTGTAGCTTAGAAAAGCTTCAAACTCACTGCCTCTGATTCTTTATGGATGAGATGGAAATGATTATCTCCATTCCAGAAAGATGCCTGTAATACCAGTACTTGGGAGGCTGAGTCAAGAGGCTTGCAGATTCGAGGCCAGCCTCAGCAACTTAGTGAGATTCTCAGCAACTTAGGGACACCCTGTTTCCAAATAAAAAATAAAATGAGCTGGTGGTGTAGCTTGGAGATTAAATGCCCCTAGGTGCAATCCTTAGTAACGCGCATGCACACACACACATACACACACACACACACACGCACGCGCGTACTATGAGCTCTGAGAATAATACGTGTGCCAGCACTTTTGTAAATTTGAAACTACATGATATGAGGGTTAAGTGGATGTCTAATTCGAAATTGTTTAATACCAGGATGTGCTCCACAGAATCCTAAAGCTGCCCCCCTCTGACGTTCCCATTCCCTGATCACTCTATCAAAACCAAACCTAGGCGTGGCCACGAAAGGTCACTGCTGATGGAATTAAGGCGCTTAATCAGATGGCTTGAAAACTGGGGGATTATCCGGAATAATCCAGTCAGCCCCATGTATCACAGGAGTCTCTAAAAGCAGAAGAGCCCGCAGAGGTGTGTGGGTGAGAGACAAGTCAGGAATGGAGGCCAGAGGGGAGAGGGCATTCACCTACTGTTCTGACTCTGAAGAGGGCTGCGGGTCAGGCAGGTTGGATCCCAGGAGCTGGGGCCCTCCTGCAGCTACCGGCCAGCCCCAGCAGGGACGCCAGAGCTGGCTCCTGCAGCCACGTGGACCTGGATTCTGCCAATAGCTGGATGAGCCTGGAACAGATGTTAGCCTACAGCTCTGGAAGAACGGCCTTCGGTGGCTTTGCTTGGGCCTTGTGGGATCAAATCCCAGGCAGAGATCCTCCCCGGGCTCACACTCTGACCCGGGAAAAGTGGGAGTTCATAAATCCGCACTGCTGCTGGGTGCAGAGGCGCAGGCCTGGCTGTCCCAGTACTTGGGAGGCTGGGGCAGGAGGATCACAGGTTTGAGGCCAGCCTCAGCAATTTAGCAAGCTCTCCACAACTTGTGAGACCCTGTTTCAAGAACAAAAATAAAAAGGGCTGGGGGGGGGGAGGTGTAGTTCAGAGGTAGAACACCCCTGGGTTAAATCCCCAGTACTAAACAAACAAAAGGAGTCGATTGCTTCAAGCCTCTGTGTCTTTGGCAATTCAGTAAGTCCACAATAGAAAAGGAAAACATGAAGTTTCTGCCCAAGTGACACGGTTTAGAGAAATAAAACAACTCTTTCCATGATATGTGTCAACATAAAGCCTCATGTACAGTGGCTGCTGGGGACAGATGGCAGGAAATCAGAAATGCCGAGGAAATGGAGAAAGTATGCTTTAGAGCAGCTGCACGCAGAGGGCCACCGCATAATTCCAGGGTCTCAAATAGAGGTCAGAAACCTGCCCACACCCATTGTCTACAGAGCGGCCGGACGACAGAGTAAGACAGTCTAGATTTGAAATTGAAACCTTCCGTACAATCTAATCCAGGCAAGCTCACTAACCACCCCATGACCTTTGCCATCGTAATAACTGGACACACGAATTTCTACATTTTTTTAGTGTAAACACTAGCTATCAACACAGCATGTTTTATGTGAGATAACATATCCAAAAGTTCTTGGAAACTAAAAATATATAAACAAACCTGGGTGTGGTGGCACAGGCCTGTAATCCCAGGATTTGGGAGGCTGAGATAGAAGGATTGCAGGTTTGAGGCCAGCCTCAGCAACTTAGGGAGACTCTGTTTCAAAATAAAAAATGAAATAGGACTGGGGGTGTGACTTGGAGGTAGAATGCCCCTGAGTTCAATTCCCAGTACCAATAATAATGATAATCATGTCTTATGTCTTAATCCACAGAACCAATATACATACACATACGCACACACACACACACACACACACACACACACACACACACACACTTATCAGGTTTAGTTACATTATTTGATGATTCTCAGAAAACAACAAAAATCATTGCTGGTGTTCTGAGAAGTGCAGGCCGCTAAATTTACTAAAATTGATTCACGATTAGTTTTGTTCTCTTTCATTCTATATTCCCCTACTTTGAGATTATACAAAGGATTTTATTAGGAGGTGGTACCAGATTTACAAGGTGAGCAGGGATTGGGAAAAAGAAAGATCCAGAATCACGTGATAGTAAGCCCAAAGTTTCCAATCAGTGGAGGGCACTGAGAAAGAAAGGAAATACAAAACAAAAACGACAACAAATAGTAAAAATGGCCGCCTCTTATGCGACAGTGGGGTCACTGTGGGTGTGGGTCCTGAGAGGAGGTCATGCCAGGGTAGGGCAGCCCCTCATCCACGGTCCCATGCAGGGAAAATTACACAGGGCGAGGGTCCCTGACGGTGACAGCAGCGGCCAGGTGACAACAAATCCTGCCAGCCAAGCTCTAAATGCTGCAAAGTTCCCAGAAAGCTTGGAGCCAGCCCTGTGAGCTCAGAGTGTAGTCTCCACAAAGGGACAGTCAGCTTCGGTGGCTTAAGTCACCCAACTTGGGGAAGCCCTAGCAGACCCACAGGGCAGCCTGTTCTGCAGAGAGTTGGACCCATGCAAAGAACTTTCTACAATTCCAATGAAAAACAAAGTCCTCTGTGTCAAAGAAGATGGGATCTTCGACCTCTGTATTTCATATTAAAAACAAAAACGAGTGCATAAGCTGGGCATGGGGGTGCACACCTGTAATCCCAGTACTTGGGAGGCTGAGACAGGAGGATCACACGTTTGAGACCACTTGGCCACACCCTCAGCAACTCAGTGAGACCCCTTTCAAAGTAAAAAAATAAAACAGGGCTGGGAGTGTAGCTCAGAGGTTGAATACCCCTAGGCTCAATTCGTACATTAAAAAACAAACAAACAAAAAGAAAAAAAACAGTGATATTAAGTCTATTAAGAGACTTTCTTAAAATGAGAGGTAAAAGAAGAGACTTGTGTCAGAAGTATCTCAGTTTAAACCTGTGTCTCCTTTCCTTATGTTGCTTGGTAAATTTTTATGTGACTCCACATGCCCTATTTAATACTAAGTTTGTTGGGAAAATCTGTCATACAAGAAGGAGCCCGAAGCTCGCCCCTTGAACTCTGTTTGGGGCATGATCAAATACGACTGAAGTCAGCTGTGAGGGACATCCCGGGCAGAGCCCCAGGAAAGGGACAGCCGTGCTTGTGTGGCAGTTTCTTCATGGCCCTGTCTTGCGCTGCTCCTGTGTGGCTCCAGCAGAGACGTCCGTCCCAGACCTCACAGCTGCCCAACTCTATTGAATTAGAGGACAGTCCAGCAGACCTTCTCCGCTCTAGCACCCTTTAAATTCCAAGCCCAACTTCTCTTTACAAATGCTCCAAATCCACATGTATTTTAGGTGAACAAAATTGCCTCTATAGGACTTAAATATCAAATCTCTTGAGCTTTCAGTTAAGTTTTTACCTGGTGATGGTGAACAAATACCCAAACTCATGTGGCAAAAGTTTTAACCTCCATAAAATTCTGCAACCTTGCTGAAGAGCAAACTGTTATTAGCTACAGAAACAACAGATTGGGTTCCCTGAGGAAAACATCAAACTTTGTATTTTTTTTTTTTTGATGTTGTTATTCTGAAGAATAAAATCATTCTTTCTTCTTTTCTGTTTGCCTCCCATCCTTTGAATTATTAGGATTGTCTCCATCAATCAACCCACCGGAGGAAACTAGAAAACCCACAATCTCAGAAACCTGTTATTATTTTCCAGACAGAGCAACAACAACAAAAAAGTTTGACGTTGCAAAATAATTTGTGCACAAAAGCCTATTACCGTGAGAACTATCTTTGTTAACTTCTGGAGTGAGACACCCAAGTAACCACATTCTCTTCAACGTGAGAGACTTCTGGATGTCAGCAGGGAAGAGTTTATTGATCTGACTTGGAGGAAACACAGTGTGCAGAAAAGGACATCGTGCAAGAAGTCCACCAACCTGAATCCTGTATCTGGCTCCAGCACTAAGGGTTCTGTGACCTTGAGCAGTCTCTCAAGGTCTACCCCCGACAGGTGTACCAGCAAAATTGTCTGTAAGACCCACTGACCATCTAGAACTATGAGACCCGGAGAACTGACCTGAGATCTCTGCAAAATTTACTAAAAAGTATGTCCCGTTATTTGAAAAATAACCTAACTCACTAACACAAGCTGATCAAATGAGATCATTCTATTTTATTTTTTCATGTACAGACCTTAAAAGTAGAAAGTAAAACAAAAACTAAAATTAACTGGTTATTTATGAAGTGAAAAAGTATCCTCGGTGCTATGTTTCTAAAACATCCATGCCTGTCTTATAAGAATTCTGGAAGAGAATTATTATTATTCATAGTAGTATTGTTATTATTATTGTGATTATTGCTGTGTGTGTGTGTGTGTGTGTGTGTGTGTGTGTGTGTGTGGTACTGGGGATTGAACCCAGAGGCATTCTACTTCTGAGCAACACACCAAGTCCTTTTAGTTTGTTTTTGAAACAAGGTCTTGCTTTGTTGCTGAGAGTCTCACTAAGTTCCTGAGGCTGGCTTCAAACCTGCAATCCTCCTGTCTCAGCCTCCCATGTACTAGGATTTCAGGGGCGTATCACCATGCCAGGTCTGGGAGACAAATATAATGGTGCTCCCCAAATGGGTTAATTTTGAACCAGGGAGGGGGGTATGTAGAAGGAGTTTGTATATTCCCTTAGAAATTAAAAAATGGAACACAGGGGACCTTTTTCCTACTATGTACGCCAAAGTTTAAATAACTTCGAAGTAGTCATTGGAAAACTTGGCATAAAAGCTATTACAAAGTTGGCTTCTTTGCATATAGGCATGAAATCATAAAATATTTCATTTTCAAAACCATAATGGTCATGATTTTTGTACCAATATTCAAACATGGCCATGTAATAAAATATTAATATTTTTGCTAATATTTGGGAAAGGAACATAAACTTGTTATTAAATCTCTATTTTATACTGATTTATTGAGCTAACAAAAACTTTGCCGTATTATTTACTTTACAGAAATATGAAAAAGCATCAGGTGGCTGGAGAAAGGATAGATGTATATATATATATATATATATATATATATATATATATTTGTTGTTGTTGTTGTTTTTGTTATATATATATAAAATGAACAAAAGAAAAAATAAAAGTAATGCAGGAATAAGCTTTTGGTTTTGTTACCGTAGAAATGTTCAAAGTAGAAAAATAATATCTCATGTCATGGATAATGAGAAAAGCACCATAAAGTTGCTAAATGATATCCAGGCATAGTGGCGCATGCCTGTCATCCCAGTACTTGGGAGGCTAAGACAGGAGGATCGCAGGTTCAAGGCCAGCCTCAGCAACTTAGTGAGACCCTGCTTCAAAACAAAAAATAAAACAGAGTTTGGATGTAGCTCAGAGGTAAAACATCCTTGAGTTCAAACTCCAATACCACACATACACACACACACACACACACACACACACACACACAGACACACACACACACACACAATGCTAAATGTTGAAAGGAAGAAAATGTTGCATTACAGAAAGGAAAGAACACGCAAAGCCTTACAGGACTGATATCATTCATTCATTCATTCATTCATTCATTCATTCATTCATTTTTGAGGTACTGGGATTGAACCCAGGAGCATTCTACCTCTGAGATACCTCTTCACTCCTGTTTTTATTCTTTAAGATAATGTCTTTCTTAATTGCTGAAGACCTCTGCTAAATTGTTGAGGCTGTCCTTAAATCTGCAATCCTCCTATCTCAGCCTTCCAAGGTACTGGGAGTACAGGCATTTGCCACCACACCTGGCTAATTTTATTTTTTAAAGTATTTTACTGATGCACTGTAATTGTACATGGCAGAGAAATTCACACTGATACACTCACCTCTGCACATAGCATTCTTTGGTATGACTCCTACCCCAGACCTCCTCCTCGCTCCCCTACCCCTTCTAGAACTCTACTGCTCTCTCTCTGCTAATTTTACAAGATGGATTTTCAACCTGTGGCAGTTAGTTATATAAATATTTCCTGGGAAAACCTGCCCGGATGATCAGTCTCAGTCAGCCTGCTCAACTTAAATAAATTATATTACATGCTGCACACAATTACATTTCTCCCTGAAATATTTTATAACTAATGAAATCACTCACATCTATTGATTCAATCTGAAGAGAAATGAGGAGGTTACTTTTTCCAAGTCTATCTCCACCACAGCATGATTATGCGGTCAGCTGGTAATGAAAGAACTATTTGGTTTATTCTTCATTGAAATAAATATACATTGAAATAGGACGTGTGGTTCCTCTATTTAGAATCCACATAACGAACCAAATCTATTCTTACTCCAAGCTAGAATTAACTGCAGTGATTTTTATAAAGGCATGGGCCCTTCAGCAATAACCAGTGAATGGAGTAGGTCTATTTACTCCATGCAAGACAAATGCCAAGCGTTGTGCCTGCTTTATGTCACTTGATTATCACAATAAACCAAAGGGATGGTAATATTAATGTCTTCCTATACAAATAGTGGAAAACAGAGATAAGTGGCAGAGGTTAGAGAAGAGCACCGCTTAGTTTCAAAAACAGCTCTTTCTCACTCTAGTCTGAAGTCACAAATAGATCCCTAGATACGCCGCGTTGAAAACAAAAATCATGTAGTTCAAGAGCAAGGTCTCCATTATGGTCATAGAAATTACAACAGCTCAAATGCATACAGCAAAAGAGGAAGTTTAAAATGTTTATCCAGAGCCAGGTGTGGTGGCGCACGCTTGTAATCCCAGCATTCGGGAGGCTGAGACCAGAGGATCCGGGTTCGCGGCCAGCCTCAGCTACCTAGTGAGGCACTCCGCAACTTAGTGAACCTGGTTTCAAAATAAAGAATTAAAAATAGGGCTGGGAGTATAGCTCGGAGGTAGAATGCCCCTGAGTTCAATCCCCAGGGCTGCAAAAAAATTAAAAAAAAAAAAAAAAAGTTTATCCAGGCTGCACACAGCCAGTGTTTGCAAGTCTCGACTGACCCAGGGCTAGGACAAAACAGAACAGAAAGAGACCCTGGGAACGCAGGCAACAGGTGGGGAACCCCAATTCAAGAGTCCCTCTTTACTTTAATGGACAAAAGGATTTTCTCTACATATCGTCTCCTTCCACAGTGACCTTTGATCTGTAAATTAGTGCAGTGATTTTAAAATGGTCATCTTTGATTGGACACTGAAAATTCATCCAATAAGCCAACAATTGAAAGAGGCTAGTCCCCAAGTCCTAGAGTTTCACTGCAAATCTAAATACACGATCGGAGTCCCTGATAAAAATGAAGGCAGAGGTTAAACCGGGTTAGCAAAATTAAAAAAGAAGAATGAACCTATCTTTTGTAATCAAGTCCAGATCAAAGGTCATTTTCCAGCATTGTAGGGAACAGTCCCTGATAATGATGGGCATTGTGAAAATGCTTTCATTATAAAAAGAGGGTGTTTTACTTAACACTGAACAAAACTGCATACATTTTGATGTACTGACCCAACTCTACCTTATTATCTCATGCTCAGAATACTCAATATATTACTCCCAAACCTGTCCATGGTAAATCTAATTCTACAGGTTTCCCCCCTTAATGACAATATAAATAGCCATTGGCTTTTCACTTTTTTCTTTTTTTCCTTTTTTTTTTTTTTGTTACTTGGGTACCTGGGATTGAACCCAGGGTCATTCCACCTTCAAGCTACAACCCCAACCCCTTTTATACATTTTGTTTTTTTAAAGTTTGAAACAGTGTCTTACAAAGTTGCTGAGGCTAGTCTTCAACCTGCAATTCTCCTGTCTCAGCCTCCCAAGTACCGGGATTACAGGCATGCACCACTGCACCAAGTTTAATATTACTTTTGTGTGTGTGTGTTGGGGGGGCACTGGGGATTTAACCCAGAGATATTCTACCTTTGAGCTACACCCCACACCCAATTTTATTTCTTATTTTGGAAACAGGGTCTCACTAGGTTGAAGAGTCTCACTGCTTGCTGAGGGATCCTCCTGCCTCAGCCTCCCAAGTACTGGGATTACAGGCGTATGCCACCACATCGAGCTCTTAATATTACTTTCTTAAAAGTGGCTGTTGGCCAATAATGTAAATGACTCTAAAAGTAGAACTATATTAATAATGAAAGATTTTCAAGAGACTGCCATTTGATGACTATTTTACCTGAATTTTGGATACACAGAATGATTAACTTAAAATAGAAGAGGAATGATCTCACCCTAAAGGTGAAACTTCATTCCTTCTGTTCTTGTTTTTAATAAGTCAGACAATTATAAGGAAAAATCTTTTTCTTTCAAAAAAGTTTGAAGAGGAATGTTATTATTCAATCATTCTGAAAGTTTTTGTGATTTTTTTTTAATACTCTGCTATCACAGCTTCATTTCTCAGGCCCAGAAGAAACTACTAAATACAAAAATCTCTACTCTTAACACTTTAACCTCATATAAAATTCAAGCAATATTTTTACTCCACAGTCTCTTAAAACTGACTACACAGAAATAACAGCATATTTAAGGCATTTTTATCTCCCAGGCCATTTTTGTATTTTACTATTTTTGTGGAATGCCTTTATTCTCTCTTCTCCTGCACCAAATTCAATCACATATAATTATTTGTAAAAAACGCAATCCATGTAAGTCAAAGAGTGCTGGGATCACTGCAGTGTGCTAAAAATAATAGAGCTACTGACATGTCTATCAATAATAAGAAAGTGTGCAGAGATTTAGCAAACTAATTATTTTTAAATAATCACTCACAATGGTTAAGCTACTGAAACTTCACACGCTTCTTTTTGCATAGCTAACCACAACATATTTTTCTGCTTAACAGAATGCGTATTCATAAAAGCACCAATTCAAAATCACTGGAGAGAGCTTCTGGTGTTATTTTGCTCTTTAAACTGTAATACTGAGGAGTGTGGTATTTGTCAAATTAGCGAGAGTTCCATAGTCTGAATTTGATACTCATATGTATGCCTGTGTGCACAGAACACTTCTGAAATATTCAGAAATTGCTAAAAAAAAATCTTAGACATAAAATGAGACTAATCCTGTGTTCACTGAGGGGGAAGAATTTAGGCTCATATAGTTTTCTGCAGAAGGCTTTAAAATAAAATGACATTATATATGAAAAAGAGAACCAAAGAAGACTGTGAGGCCTCATCAAGTATTAAAGCTAAGTATCCTAGCTAAAAAAAACAAAACAAAACAAAATGTCTTCTTTACTCTTATTTCATTTCAGAAACTTTAGCAAGTTGAATATGCCAAGCCCTCTGCACAGAACACAGAGTGCTAAATGTTAAGAATCACGTTACCGTGCCGCCTTAGATTCTAACTGATAAGGTGAGGCCTCTGCATTTATATTGGCTCCCCAGGCCTGATGCCATACCAGGCTCATAATTAATAATTCATGGAACCAAATTACAGCCTTAGAAGGAAACAGCCACTTTGACTAGTTCTTTCATAATCCTCTGATTTATGTATGACAGCTCAGAAGAGTTCTAGGAGAGGTTAATAAAAAAAAAAAAAAGGCACAGACATAACACTCGAGTTTTAAAATTAGTCCTGTCTTGGCGCAAGCTGGGAGTTCTGCTGCTTTGAGCAGTCGATTTAAAAGGACTTACTGCACATGAGCGTCGGGCCACTGAGGACGCCCCAAGCAAAGGAAGACTACAGGAAGCAAAGCCAACGCTGGGGACACTTGGGACGAAGCAAAGGAGATTCTGTCGTGTTGCTAAGCTCTACGACTACATTTCGGTCCAAATCTGCCCAGGATCTTGTGACTCCTCCTGCTTAAAAGTAGCTCGAGAGAAGCACTGCTGCGTTTCTGTGGGTGTCTGTGTTCACGTCTCATTGGACAATGCAGCTATGCCAAGTAATTCACTAGAGGTGTTTCCTCAATGCTGGGCTGCTCAGTCTGTAAGGTTTAATCCTTTAAAAGACTGCTCTCATTGAAAACCAAGTTACACACAGCAAACTGCAATTCATTCTACAGTCCGCTCAAGATACACTGTGCTCTTAAAACTCTACAAAGTTCTTTTCTATTCCTTTTCAAAGTCCTGCCCACAAAGACTTATGTAATTTATTTCTTTTCTCCTTTCTTTGTCTTTTTCTTCACTTTCTTTGTGTGTGTGTGTGTGTGTGTGTGTGGTACTATGGATTGAACCCAAAGGCATTGTACCTCTGAGCCATGCCCTCAGCCCTACATTATTTATTTTGAAACAGGGTTTCACTAAGTTGCCAAGGCTGGCCTCAAACCTATGATCCTCTTGTCTCAGCCTCCTAAGTACTGACATTACAGATGTACAGCAAGACGCCCGGATGGTTGATGATTTATTTATTTATTTATTTATTTATTTATTTATTTATTTATTTATTTATTTATTTATTTATTTATTTATTTATTTTCCGGTACTGGGAATTAAACCCAGGGGCATTCTACTTCTGAGCTACACCCCCCAGTCCTATTTTTTATTGTTTATTTTGAAACAAGATCTAAGTTGCGGAGTGCCTCACTAAGTAGCTGAGGCTGGCCACGAACCTGGATCCTCCTGTCTCAGCCTCCCAAGTACTGGGATTACAAGTGTGTGCCACCACATCTGGCAGTTAATGGAATTTCCTGAGCTACAAATTATGTTGCCAGTGTTCTCCATGAATGGAGTCACAGCATGTCTGTGTTTACGATATGATGCTTTCACTCATTCCCTGTGCCTTCTGTTTCTTACTGAGGAGCAGTGCTCCACTCTGAGACTGTTCCACCCTTCATTCCTCCGTTGACCACCTAGGCTCTTCCATTCTATTGCTCTTTCTTTCTTGCTCTTTCCTTCCTCCCTCCCTCTCTCCTTCCCTTCCATGCTTCCTCCTTTATTATTATTACTGTTATTTTAATTTTTGTGGGAAGCCGGGCATGGTGGCACATGCTTGTAATCCCAGCATTTGAGAGGCTGAGAGCGGAGGATCTGGGTTCGTGGCCAGCCTCACCTACCTAGTGAAGCCCTCCGCAACTTAGTGAGACCCTGTTTCCAAATAAAGAATAAAAAATAGAGCTGGGGGTGTAGCTCGGAGGTAGAATGCCCCTGAGTTCAATCCCCAGTATTGCAAAAAAAAAAAAAAAAAAAAAATCGTGGTACTAGGGATTGAACCTAGGGACAAGTCTACCTCTGAGCTACACTCCCAGCCCTATTTATTATTTTATTTTATATTTTATTTTTTGAAATAGGGTCTCACTCAGTTGCTAAGCCTGGCCGTGAACCTGCAATCCTCCTGCCTCAGCTTCTCAAGTACTGGGATTACTGGTGTGTGCCACCACGCCCAGCTCTTTTGCTCTTCTAAATGAAACTGTAAACATTCTAATACAATGATTACTGTGGACATATTTTCCTTTCTGTTGGCAAACTTCCTTTGTACGTGAACAGAAGGGCTGAGTCACGAGAAAGGCATATTTTAACTTTTTATGAACCTGACAATCTGCTCGCTTGAGGAGTGGACCCATTTACGTTCCCACCCACGATCCACGTGGGCTTTGATTTCTCCATATCCTTTCCAGCACTGATGACTGTCAAGTTCTCATGTTAGCCTTTTTAGTGAGAATGTAGTAGTATTTCATAAGGTCGCAATATTTATGTTCCTGGAACTAAGGATGTTGAGCAGTTTTTCCATGTACACAGTGCTGTAAGACTCAGTCTTCACTCTGTTAATACAATGGGCTTTGAGACAGCGAGGTATTAACAGGAGATTCTCCACATAGGACTATGTTTTGTTTAATTTGATTTTAGTTTTTACTTTTATGGTATTGGGGGTTGATCCTAGGGACATTCTACCTCTGAGTTAGGCTTCTGGCCCTTTATTATTTTTAGTTTTTTAAATTTTGAAACAGTGTCTTGCAAAATTGCTGAGGCTGACCTCGGACCTGCTATCCTCCCGTCTCATCCTCCCTCCCGAGGACTGAGGACAGGCTTGCGCTACCACACCTGGCCACTTCAACAGTTTTTCAAACAGTGGCTTCTGAAACTCTGACTTTTCACGCAGCTGGGCCTGGCTCCTGTGATCATGTACTGCTCCCCTTAACACAGAAACCGAAAATTTACCTGCTCGGCCTCTAGTGCCCTCCTTTATTTTGATCTGATGACACCATGCCTTTGAGTCTTCTTTTCATCCAAAGCACCTTCTTTTGCATAAAGGGACCCTTGTCCTGTGATAATTCAGGTTCCTTAGTAAACCTAAAGTCGTGACCTTCATCCTGGGCCTCATATGGAGAGAGACTGGCGTTTTAAGCTGGATGGATAACCTGACCCACATTCAGTCTTCCTGTCCTTAGCTGCAAGGTGAGAATAATAGCTATCCCTCAGGCTTGTTAGGAGGATTAAGAGAGACAAATGTTGGTAAAAGCACATCTGGGTCCACCCAGAGCAGCGAGGACGACGGCAGCCTCCAGGAGGCTGTATATGCTTGCATATGGGTGTTTTTGTTTATTCTACCATACCTCCTTATAGAAATCTATATTTGTGTACAGGTATGTATGTATGTATATATCTATATCTACATATATATACACATACATACATGCATAGGTCATATGCCTGTATATATATATACAAACACACATATATGTGATCTATATATACCTATACATACACCTATGACCTATATATCTATACACACAAATATACATACATATACATACACACACACACACGTAGTAGAATGGATGAGGGTGGGCTGAGATGCAGGAAGTAGAACTGGATTCTCCACTTTATTTATTTTTTTTTTTTTTTGCGGTACTAGAGATTGAACTCAAGGGCATTCTACCTCTGAGGTATACCCCCAGCCCTATTTTTTTTTATTCTTTATTTTGAAACAGGGTCTCACTAAGTTGCAGAGGGCCTCACTAGGTAGCTGAGGCTGGCTGCAAACCTGGATCCTCCTGTCTCAGCCTCTCAAATGCTGGGATTACAAGCGTGCGCCACCACGCCTGGCTTGGATTCTCCACTTCTGATCCACTTCTGAACCCGGAGGATCCGGGTTCGTGGCCAGCCTCAGCTACCTAGTGAGGCACTCTGTAACTTAGTGAGACCCTGTTCCAAAATGAAGAATAAAAAAAAAAATAGGTCTGGGGGTATAACTCAGAGGTAGAATGGGGTCCTGCAGCAACACTTCGTATGGTCTTGCACTACAAACAGGGTGGAATCTGTAGAAGGTTCAGTTCTATTTTGAGTTCCCTAAGGAGCAGCAGCAAGAATGACTGGAGCAATGACTGACATCAGCTGAGTGAAAATTCAGAGAGAGAGAGAAAATATGTGTGTGTGTGTGTGTGTGTGTGTGTGTGTGTGTGTGTGTGTGTGTGTGAGAGAGAGAGAGAGAGAGAGAGACAGAGAGAGAGACAGAGAGAGAGAGACAGAGAGAGAGAGACAGACAGAGAGACACTGGAGATTAATCCAGGGGCATTCTACCTCAGAGCTACACCCCCAGCCCTATTTTATTTTTTATTTGGAAACAAAGTCTTACTAGGTTGCCGAGGGTCTCGCTAAGTTGCTGAGGCTGCCCTCAAACCTGTGAGCCTCCTGTCTCAGCCTCCCAAGTACTGGGATTACCAGTGTGCATTTCTCGCACCCAGCTGCCGTCCATACTCGCCCCATCTCCAGGAGATTGAGGGCTCCATCTAGAGGCTTCACTCTGACCTTTTCCAAATCAGAGGGTCACCATAATGCTTTCAGCAAGCCTCCTGGGTCACAAACTCATTCAAATGCTAGCTACAAAAGCTCTTTACTACCAAGGGAGGTCTGTGATTCTCAACAGCTTAGGGGTGAAGCATTTCTCAGCTCAAAATCCTTGCTGAGAAGCCGGGCGTGGTGGCACACGCTTGTAATCCCAGCATTTGGGAGGCTGAGACCGGAGGATCCGGGTTCGTGGCCAGCCTCAGCTATCTAGTGAGGCAATCCACAACTTAGTGAGACGCTGTTTCAAAATGAAGAATAAAAAAAAAAAAAATAGGGCTGGGGGTATAACTCAGAGGTAGAATGCCCCTGAGTTCAATCCCTAGTACCTCAAAAAAAAAAAAAAAATTCATGCTGAGGCCATAGACAGGTCCAGGGTACTGCTTCTGCAGATAATTCAATTTCTCCACCAACACTATGATACCAACTACCATTCAGTTGACATCACACATGAACATCGATTCTGTTTCATCCTTTTTTTTTTCTTCTTTATGGTACTGGGTATTAAACCCAGAGACATTCTACCTCTGGGTTGAATCTATTTTATTTTTTATTTTTGATACAGGGTCTCACTAAGTTGCTGAGGGTCTCTTGAAGTTGCCAAGGCTGGCCTTGAACCTAAGATCCTCCTGTCTCAGCCTCTCAAGTACTGGGATTATAGGCATGTGCCAGGACACCTAGCTTCACCCTTAATTTATTATGTCATGCAACAGGATGGAGCTCGGTTTAGTCTGATTTTCTTCAGAAGGTACGTTGGTAGTTTTGAAGTGTGAAGCAGACACAGAAGGGGGGAGGTAAATGTCTACATCCAACGTGCTCTGCTGCAGCTCTAAGACTTTGCATTCTTCAGACAACACCAAAGCTCTGTCACATTCTTGTCTTTTGTCATAAGTTCATATATTTCACGTGTGTGCATATGTGTGTGGTAGGGTGTACTGGGGATGGAATCCAGGCGTGTTCTAATTCTGACCTACACCCCAAGCCGTATTTTATTTCTTATTGTAAAACAGGGTCTCACTAAGTTGCTGAGGGTCTGGATAAGTTGTTGAGGCTGGCCTTGAACTTGTGATCCTCCGGTCTCAGCCTCCCAAGTACTGGGATGACAGGTGTGCACCACCACATCCAGCCCATATACTGTATTTGATAATGACTCTCAGCCATGGAGAGAGGAGATAATACAATTGTAAAAATGGTCATAAAAGGGTCCAGCAAGGATTTAATCAGGAAATAAGGAGTTAAATGAGCTTAAAGTAAGCACACACCAAATGACCATAACACGCTCATAGTATGCACCCTGTGTCGCTTTTCTGCTTCGGTGATTTTTTCTTATTGGATGCTGGTTATTATATTTGAAGATATGGCAAGTATCCAGCCCCCCACACAGAGGCAGGTTCGTTTGAGGTCTGGAGTCCCGTGGCAGGGAGGGTCAGGACTGAGCCCGTTACAACCTACATCTGGCTCCATGCTTCAGTCCAGCGATCTGGACTCTGTATAGAACACCTGCTATTAGAATTTGTAAGCCAGATAATAACTATTATGAATTCTGATTTACACGTCACACTTTATAACCTGAACATCATACTTGAAGAACAATATATCTTCTGCAAGAAGGAAATGCCTTTCTGAGATCACACTATTGAAAAGGCGCTCAGTTGAATGCTTGGTTTGGCAACTCTAGGAGCCAAATTTCCCAGGTTCAAGAAATAAATGAAACATCTTAGAAACTACAGTGGCTTGATGAAGTCTCAGTTGTATGTTCAGCATTATTCCTTTTGTAAAACTGTTCTAATTCTGCAAACATTATTTTATGTCAAAAGAATTTAGGTGGGAAGGAAAAACTCTGAAATCCATTTAGGTTACTGATCAATCGCCAACTGTGTAGGAAATAATAACTTGTACAACGCAGAGCCCATAAGCTTTTGTACTCATATGCAATTACTCCAATCGGCAAAATGCAACTCTTTGGTTTTCACATTCAATTAACTCATAAACAAGTAGAACGCTAATATGATACCACATTTTCCCTCCCTCCCTTCCTTCCTTCCTTTTTTCCCTCCTCCTCCTTCCTCTTGGTCCTCTCTTTTCTCCTGTCTCCCTCTTTCTTGGTACTGTGGATCGTACCCCAGAAGCCTTCTACATCCAAACTACACTCCCAGACCTTTTTATTTTTTAGTTTGAAACAGGGTCTCACTAGGTGGTTGAGAGTCTCACTAAATTGCTGACTTCAAATCTGCAATCCTCCTATCTCAGCCTCCCAAGTACTGGACGACATGTGTGTACCACCATGCCTGGCTATCTATCTATCTATCTATCTATCTATCTATCTATCTATCTATCTATATTGAGCATTAAGTATATCACTATTTGAAAATGCTTCTTTGTGAACTTTCACCCTCTAATTATACAGATATAAACTCTGACTAGGTATAGTTTTCTTCACTTTAATTAAATAGACACTTCACAAAAGAAGAAATACAAATGGCCAATAAATGAATCAGGAGATGTTCAACATCATTAGCAATCAGAGAGATGCAAATCAAAACTACCCTGAGATTTCACCTAACCCCAATCAGAATGGCAATCATCAAGAACACAAACAACAATAAATGCTGGTGAGGGTGTGGAGAAGTGGGAACCCTGATATATTGCTGGTGGGATTGCAGATTAGTGCAACCACTTTGCAAAACAGTATGGAGGATCCTAAGATGAATGGGAATGAACCTACCATATGATCTAGTAATACCACTTCTGGGTATCTACCCAAAAGAATGGAAACCAAACTATCAGACAAATTTCAGACTATAAATTGCAATAAGAGTATAAAGAATTAATGTATGCTCAAATTCCACAAAACTGCCTAAATTTCAAAATATATTCCTGTACTTCCTCTATTATTTCTGTTCCCTCTTTCCTACACACATGTACATTTTACCCCTGAACTTCTTGATTTTAACTCTCAGACATCACATTTATTTAGCATTAAATAATTTACCATACACTTCTTCAAAACAAAAGTATTCTCTCCTATAACCACAGTAAAACAATAAAAATTTGGAAATAGACATTTACGGAGTACTATTATTTAATCTAAACACCTTATTTATACTTTCTTAATTGTCCCAGTAATGTCCTCAAGAGAAGAGCAAATATGAAATACTCCTTATACTTGACAAAGTTTAGCCTCGTTAAATACTTTTTTATTTTTCATGGTACTGGGGATTGAACCCAGAGCATCCTTCTTGGAGGTACACCCTCAGCCCTATTTTATTTTTTTTTATTTTGAAACAGGGCCTTCCTAAGTTGTTGAGGGACTCACTAAATTACTGAGGCTGACCTCGAACTTGTAATTCTCCTGCCTCAGCCTCTCAAGTACTGAGATTACAGGCATGTGGCTTGTGCCACCACATCTGGCCAGAAAGTCTATTTTCAACACAGGAAACAAAGTTTCACAGGCAGGAATGAGAGAAAAGGATTAAAATCAGATCAGCTATGCTGGCATAGCGGGAAGTATAGATTTTAATCTGAGACCAAGAAAATGTGTGAAATGATCTCTCTTCTTCATGATGATAACTGGTAGGGCTGCAACAGGAGTCGAGATCGAGGCCAGGGTAGGATCATCTATCTGCAAGATTGTGTCTCAAATCTCAGCCTTCATCCACAGAGAATGTTACTTCACTGGTTCTGAGAGAAAAGAGTTCTGCTATTACCCACTTTTGTATGCAGAACCAGAAAATATGGGATAAAGATAATCGGTGTATATATAGTATATTATGGCATTAATAATGCCTGAGGAATTTTAAACAAGCCTATCTACGACTCATGAGATATATTCTGTTATTACTTCTTACAGTATGGGACTCTACACAATAAGCCCTTTTTTATTTTTATTTTTTGTGATACTGGGTTTGAACCCAGGGACATTCTACCTCTGAGTCCCCTCCCCCTCACCAGCCCTTTTTATTTTCATCTTGAAACAGGGTCTTGTGAGGTTGATGAGAATCTCTCTAGTTGCTGAGGCTTTCCTCAAACCTGCTATCCTCCTGTCTAAAGTACTGGGATTACAGGTGTGTGCCACCACACCTGAATTCTAAGCACCTTTTGCAAAGAGAAAATTCAAAAATTGTCTTCCAACACATAAAGTTCTAAATTCCATATGGGGCTAATTTAGTTCTACTGATAAAATTTGGAATAAAAGCCTTTCCCAGAATGATCACACCACACAGCTTGGAGACCAAAGCAATAGTTCTGAAATATTATTCTAACCATGTTTTCAGAGAATCAGGCTGGACTCTTCTAGAACCTCCCAGCTTGCATGGCACAGAGCAATTTTAAAATCAATTTGATGCACACTTTGTTCTTGGGAAGACCAGCTCTTTGTTTTCTGTCTTCTGATGATACCCATAGTTCAGGTATAATGGGTGGAACACAAGAAATAATGAAGAATAATGGAAGTGTAGCCCTAAAAACTTGCTGCACAATTCCCACAGGAAAAGCAGCAAAAAGAAAACCTCCTTTGAAGACTCGGTTTTTGGAAAAAATCTGAGATATAAAAATCAAAGTGAGATTCTCCCAGGTATCTCCATGAGATTTGTGTTCATTAAATTCCTTGCGATTGCTTAATAATTTTTTCAAATACCCCCATTAGTAAGTACTACTTCAAGCTATTAAACAATCACATGATTTAATAAAATTTCATAGTCTGACAAGAAACCAAGAAGCTATATAAAGTGGGAGAGGGTGCCCTCTTATATAAGGCTGTAGCCCAAACAAAGCAACAGGAAGGTGAGTATGGAGACACACACCAGTCATCCCAGCACTTGGGAGGCTGAGACAGGAGGATCACAGGTTCGAGGTCAGCCTCAGCAACTCAGCAAGGCTTGCTGCAACTTAGTGAAACCCTATTTCCAAATAAAAAAAAATAGGGCTGGAGGTGGAGCTCAGAGGTAGAATGCCCTTAAGTTCAATCCCCAGCATCACACACACACACACAATACACACACACATATTATATACATATATCTCCTTTGGAAAAAAATAAATTTATAGTAGTGGCAGTACTCTATGTCAATTTCATTTTAAAATGCTCTTTTTCCTATTCATACTTTTTTTTCCCTGAGAATAAAGGAAATAACTCATCAGGCTAAACAAGTGGTAAGGGATTTGCAGATTGTGTTTAAGGGATTTGCAAGATGTTACTTGTTACTTTCATTAACTAGTCCAGACAGAGACCTCAGGTTCCAAAAGTAATTTTTAAGAGACAGGTTACACTTTGGTCTGTGTCAGAAATCCAAGTCATTTTTAACTATAACCAATGATATTTAAAAAATATTCCATTCACTTAATATACTATGTATCACTATCAGGATAAGGTTTTAAAAATTTGCATTCAACGAACACTTATTTACTTCTAGAGCATACTGTGGTAATTGATATTGGAAGTCTCTTTGTAACTCAAGGTGAGAAAATTCAAAACCTGAAATTTGATTTCATCCCCCTTAGGCACTGGTCATGAAATACAGATACAGAGCCAGCAGACAGAGGGAGAGAAAAGGGAGATTCATGGGTGTGCTACGTAGACACTGCTTCTATAAATTGGATCCTTTTCCTCCCTGGCCAACCAACAGCAAAGAGGTCACCTCCAACAGCCTCTGTTGTAGCTGCATCTTATCTTAAATTCTGATGGTAATTCTCTCTCATGCTCAATTTAATTATCGCATTCCCAAATTATCATCAACTCTCCTATTTATGTGTTTGGGTTATACCCCAGCTCAAACAGTTTCTGAGAGGGGTATATAATATTCAAAAAGTACTGTGTTGAGACAAATTCCCCTTTTGTTTCCAAAGAGGAAAAAAATGTGCCCCTAACCATCAGTTTTTTAGCTAAGAGCTATAAACAGGAACAGCTTTGCAATTTTCATATGTCTCCTTGGAAATTTTCTAGCTTCGAGCATGCAAAATGTTTACTGTTCATCTTTGGTAACCTTCTGCACAAACCATTGTTAAAAATGAAAACATCTTTTCCAATAAATATTTTCAATGCCACAAAAACATGCATTGTGCGCAATAATTTCAACTAATTTCAAGAAATGGTCCATTAGCATTCTCGGATATTGCCAGCTCCATGAACTGGGCCCAGATGGAAACACTATTCTTTGCGTTTGAAGTGGAAACAGTAAAATAGGTCTACAGAGAGAGACTATGAATTGTACATCCCGATACTCGAAATTTACTACCGGCCAGTCTGCTGCTACCACTCAAAGGCTGAGCCCACATAAAATCAATGTTGAGGAGGAAAAAGAAAAGAATCCAATCAGAATCAAAGGCAACACTGGATTCAATATGCATGCTCAATGCTTCCAAGAGCCCTTTGAAGCACTGAGATATGGACATGAATTATCTATAGGCTTTTGCTTGAGGAATTCATGTTCTAAGGAAAGACACCGATGTATGAACACATATATTATGACAAGAGGATTAATAGCATGCGCAAGGTACAGCAACATGTAATTATTCTCATGAGATGGAGGCGAGGTTAGGGTATTACTTCTCTTTGAGACATAAAGGAAAGGCTGAAATCAGACAAGGTGGCAAGATGTGCTCTTTCATTCATTTCCTCATCAGATGCTCACGGACTCTTGTCATGCACTGCAATGTATCTCTCTGCCAAAGGCGTGTGGGGGTCCTAGTTCTGATGACCTAGGAATGCGGCCTTATTTGGAAACCGACATAAGCAGGATGAAATCATTAAGTGAGGTGCGATGGCATGACCAGGACTTGGGAGGCTGAGACAGGAGGATCATTGGTTTGAGGTCAGTCTCAGCAACACGGCGAGACCCTCAGCAACTTAGTGAGACCCTGTTTCAAAATAAAATAAAAAATAGGGCTGGGGTGTAGCTTGGAGGTAGAATGCCCCTGGGTTCAAGCTTCAGTATCCTCTCCCCCTGCCTAAAAAAAAAAAAAAAAGGATGAGGCCATTAAAGAGGACATAATCCAATATAACTGGTATCTCAAAAGAGGAGGGACATGCGGACACACACAGACAGAGTGAATACGGCCATGTAAAAGTGGTGGCGGAAGCCATGCGTGATGGCACACACACCTAGAATTCCAGTACTCGGGAGGCTGAGACAGGAGGATCCCATGCTCCTGGCCAGCCTCAGCAACGTAGCGAGGCCCTCTACAACTTAGCAAGGCCCTGTTTCTGAATAAAAAAATGAAAAGGGCTGAGGTGTAGCTCAGAGGTAGAAAGCCCCTGAGTTGAATCCCCAGCACAAGGAAGGAAGAAGGAAGGAAGGAGGGAAGGGAGGAAGGGAGGAAGGAACGGGGGGGCAGAGCCTGGAGGGATGTTCCCGGGAGCCAGCAGTGCAGAAGCTCTGAGGAGTTCCAGTGTCCAGAATTATGAGAATAGATTTCCGCTATTTGGTCAGCACCTTAGCGGCAGCACCCACTATGCGCAGGGTGCCATGAACCCTGCTCAGAGCACCATCGTGGAGGACAGAGACTACCCCCGGAGTGCCAACGGGTTGTTTTGTGCAAGAAAATGAAAGTCAGGCTCAGAGTTAAGGATGGGTATTGTTTGCTGGGCGAGTAGCCAGAGAAGGGAGGAAGGGGAAGGAAGGGAAGAGGGGAGGAAGAGAGGAAGGGAAGAGGGGAGGAAGAGAAGAAGGAAGGGAAGAGAGAAAGGGAAGAGGGGGGAAGAGGGGAGAAAGGGAGGAAGGAAGGGAAGAGGGGAGGAGGGGAGGGCAATGGGAAAATGATGGTATGTCTATACTTTTTGCATGTGGATGTGGTGTACTAGGAACTGAACTCAGAGACATTCTACCTCTGAGCTACATCACCAGCCTTAGTTTATTTTTCTTTTGAAACAGGGTCTCTCTAGGTTGCTGAGAGCCTTACTAATTGCTGAGGCTGGCCTTGAACCTGTGATCCTCCTATCTCAGCCACCCAAGTACTGAGATTACAGCAAGTGCCACAATGCTGGGTCTCACCAAGTTGCTGAGGCTGACCTCAAAACCTTGATCCTCCCTTCTGAGCCTCCCAAGTCCTGGGATTATAGGCTTGAGCCACCATGCCCAGGCTGGTTTATATTGCAAATAGGTTGTTCTGATAGCAGCAAGACCATCGATCTGTCCTGGACAGTACCAGGAGAGAGGCCAGTTTAAACTCCAGTAGCAGCCAAAGCCAGAAAGCCGAGGACCTGAATGGAGACTGGCCCAAAGAGGATTTCCCACCCACATGATTTCAAGGACAGACCACTGAAGAAGGAATTTGTGGAAAAGTGCGTGCATGTGGGGGGCAGCTACTGGGGGGCGAGCCCAGGGGTATTCTACTTCTAAGCTACACTCCAGTCCCACTTTATTTTTAGTTTGAAACTGGGTTTTGCTAAGTTGCTGACGGTCTCACTAGGTTGCTGAGGCTGGCCTCAAACCTGCGATTCTCCTGTTCCAGCCTCCCAAGTACTGGTGTTACATGTGTATGTAGGTCTCTATGCCCAACTTATTTTTAATTTTTGAAACTGGGTCTCACTGTATTATTACAGGCTGACCTTCAAACTGTGAACTTCCTATGTCCTGGGATTACAGGTGTGGACCACTGCGCCCTGCTACTATTATTTTTAAAAGAATACTGTTAAAAGCAATGTGCAAGTGAAAAGAAAATTCTCAAAATTAGATTAAAAGATAGATAAAAGTCCTAATGTTTTGAAGTCAGAGATACAATACAAAGAGGATGGCAAGCCATGCATAAACCCTGGCGTAAGAGTCAGCAGCAAATCTGCATGAGGAACTGCTTTGCCCCAGCTCCTTTAATAGCTGGATCTTGAGCAAGGCTCAGTCCGCTGGAGTCCTGCAAGGCAGACGATTCCAAAAGAAGGAATGCGTGGCATATCCCACTTTGCACTATGTTATATTCTGGAAATTTTGGGTGCTTTGAGTTTTGCTTTCACATTAATTGTAAAGGAAGATTTCTTAGAAACACAAGATGGCCAGACAGATTATGATTCCTCAATATTATCTGAAAAAGCAATGCTTCAAGACAACCCATAGGAAATTCATTAACCACATACAAGCATTAGTCAGGAAACGGGCTTTACAAGCTTAGTTACTAAAGAGCCTTATATTCCCTCTCAGCACACAGGTATAGAAACAAAATAAATAAGCCAAAGAGACTTGGGTCTATTATTTATCTGTGAGTAAAGAAGGCTTTAAGACAGATAGTTTGTCCACTTCCTCCTTGTCCCCCTGAAATTTCACAGGATACATTAACTCTCTAGCTGCCTGAGAAAAACATAAGAATACTGCTTAAAGGAGCTAAACAAATAGTAAAGTTTTTTTCTTTTTTTAATTTTTTTTTTTAATTTTTTTGCGGTACTGGGGATTGAATTCAGGGGCATTCTACCTCCGAACTATACCCCCAGCCCTATTTTTTATTCTTTATTTTGAAACAGGGTCTCACTAAGTTGTGGAGGGTCTCACTAAATAGCTGAGGCTGGCCGCGAACCTGGATTCTCCGGTCTCAGCCTCCCAAATGCTGGGATTACAAGCGTGCACCACCACGCCTGGCTAATAGTAAAGATTTAAACTATTGGATTTAGGCTCTTCATCGTTAACCTTTAACACTGCTTTGTACTAAAAGAATCTTTATATACATATTGTATTTTGTAACCTTTACTGTCATGGGAAATGGCTTTTCTAGTTAAAGATGTACCTACTCAACCTTTAGAAAAATAAGACTAAAAATTCCTGTTCTATATGCCTCACGGCAAAAAAGATAGTATAAAAAACAGCTACTAACAAGCAATAAACAGATACGCTTCTACATTGCATGTGGTGTGAGCGTATTCTCTCGGCCTCATCTCAATTCACACCTATAGAAGGATCCCCGACCCCACTGCCTGGAGGGCTGGTCCCCAGCACTGCTTGAACTGCTAAGCGAAGACCTTGGTACATGTGGGGCGAATTTAGGTCTCACAGCAGAAAGAGGCCTCCACAAAGTGCAGGCTTTTACTTTCATTCCGCTGGGACTGTGATTTATTTTGTGCATGACTTAGTTTTTGTTTATTCATTTTACGTGACTTATTTTTTGTTTATTTTATTTTTATTTATTTTTGCATGACTTATTTTTTACTTGTATTTATTTGTGCATGGCTTATTTTTTACTATTCTGCAGGTGACCATGACTTAAGATGTATTTCTGATAAACTCATGATTTCCCAACCTACCTTGTTGAAAAAACCTATTAAAATAAGCATAATAAATATGTCTCCTCTTGGCATTCTCTGACATTAAATCTAAACGATAAGAAAATCTGTCTTGTCATCTCCTCCCAAATTAATCTAATAGATGGATTTATGTGCTCTGAATAATTATGTCATTGGAAAAGGCCAGGCAGGAGCTTGGGTGGGCACATACCTCTACCTTGCTACACTAATTTTTCTCTTCTCTTCTTTCTTTCCTTTCCTCTTTTCCTCTTCCATTCCTTCCTCTTTCTTCCTTCCTTCCTTCTTTCTCTTTCTCTTTTTCTCTCTTTCTCCCGTCCGCCCCTCCCTCCCTCCCTCCCTTCCTTCCTTCCTTCTTTCCTTCTTTCCTTCCTTCCTTCCTTCCTTCCTTCCTTCCTTCCTTCCTTCCTTCCTTCCTTCCTTCCTTCCTTCCTTCCTTCCTTCCTTCCTTCCTTCCTTCCTTCCTTCCTTCCTTCCTTCCTTCCATAGTAGTAGTAGTAGTAGTAGTATGGATTAAACCCAGGGGCATTCTACTTCTGAACTACTCCACCAGCTCTATTTTATTTTTATTTGGAATAGGATCTCCCTAAGCTGTAGAGGGCCTCACTAGGTTGCTGAGGTTGATCACGAACCTATGATCCTCCTGTCTCAGCCTCCCAAATACTGGGGTGGTTACAAGTGCACACCCCCACACCTAGCTTGACTAGACCTACTTTCTTCAGGATCAGCCCCTGCCCCGCAGTTGCTCAAAATCTATGAAATTACTTGGGTCAGCCAATACACTGGGGCCCATGTTTAGGTTTGTCTTGTTCCACATTAATAATAATGCTAATTACAGCCAGGTATGGTGGGGAAAACCTGTAAGCCCAGTACTTGGGAGGCTTAGATGGGAAGATTGCAGGTTTCCCTAGATTGGCGATTTAGCAAGACCCTCAGCAATTTAGCAAGACATATTTCCAAATAAAAAAGGGCTTGGTGAACAACCCTGAGTTCAATCCAAAATTAAAGTAGTAATTAATCAAGCATGGAGGTGCATGTTTGTAATCCCAGTACTTGGGAGGCTGAGATAGGAGGATCACAGATTTGAAGTCAGTCTCAGAAGTTTAGAGATGCCCTCCTCAACTTAACAAGACCCTGTTTTAAAATAAAAAAAAAATAAAATAGAATGGGACAGGGGACATACCTCAGAAGGAGAATGCCTTGGGTTCAAATTCCCAGTAATACACACACACACACACACACACACAAACAATAATAATAATAATGATAATGATAATGATAATAATAATAATATCAGCTGATGATGTTTCCTGAGGCCTTATGCACCTGGCTTCATGGTGTAAACTCAATGTATTAGAGTATTTGATCCACCCTACAACTCTAGAAAACAAGCCTTAATATCATTCATTATTCTCACTTTTTGGGTAAGCAACTTTTTTATAAGACAAATAATTTTTTTGTGGGTGTGTATGGTGGTGGGAATTGAACCCAGGGAAATTCTACCTCTGAGCTACATCCCCAGCTCTATATTATATTTTAATTTGGAAATAGGGTCTCGCTAAGTTGGTGACAGCCTCACTAAGTTCCTGAGGCTGGCCTTGAACCTGCAATCGTCCTGTCTCGGCCTCCCAAGTACTGGGATTACAAGTGTGCGTCACCACGCCTGGCTGATAAGCAACTTTTCCAACTGGTAAATTAGAGATTTGAATATATGTCAGTCATTAAGGAATCTCGCACAATACGTCCATCTTGGGCATCAGATGTCTATAGTGTGTGTATAGGAAGAAAGAGAGAAAATGAAGACAGGTGACTAGCTTCAGGGACTCCAGACAACCCTCTCGAGAGTCAAGATCTAGGTCCATCTGCGACAGGGCATCTGTGCTGAGGTACCTGGGCAACTTACAGAATCCCTCCAGGCCTCTGATCTCCCAACCATGAAACAGGAAAAATAAACAAAATCTACTTCACGACATGGAAGGATTGGAATGGTAAATGGCGGCAGTGGTGACAAAGACCACAATTTAGCTATTGTTGTTCACTTTCATCAGCACCCACATCGCTATAAATGATTATTCATTAGTGTATGTGTGTGTGTGTGTGTGTGTGTGTGTGTGTGTGTGTGTGTGTGTTACTGGGGATAAAACCCAGGGGCGTTCTCCTCCTGAGCTGCATCCTCAGACCTATTTTATTTTTTACTTTAAAACAGGGCCTCCCTAGGTTGTTGAGAGTCTCACTATTTGCTGACCCTGAACCTGTGATCCTCCTGACTCAGCCTCCCAAGTACTGGGATTACAGCCATGCCCGGGCACCGCAGATATTTCAAGAGAGGTTGGGCAAAAATACAAGGCCTAAAGATTTCCTTGTTGGATAGGAAACCTGTCACCCTGTGAGCTGTGGTTTCTATTCATATACATCCGGAAACTGCTACAGAATACATGGCCTCCTTGGATTATCGAAATTAAGATCAGGTATATTAAGTTCCAATAATCAATGAAGCTGTTTCTCTCCACTTTGTGTAGCATTTTGCAGCTCTGTGAACTCTTCTTATACTTTACACCTGAATTTAACTTGATGCTATTTAATACAAACTATAGACATATCTAATCTGGAGGCAAAGGTGTATGTTCCTTTTTCACACTTGTAATACACCAGGAAGTCAACCTCAAACAGCTAATCATTTAAAGGAGCAGAGCAGAGGTGGGTGAGAGTCTTTTAGGGACTTCTTACAAAGTGTTCCTATTTTACTGATTATGGGTTTAGACTGAAAACAAAACAAAAATGTGGTGAGCAATGAAAATTCAGGCTAATAAATCACCACAGGACAAAAATTCAAGAAAAGAAGGTTGCAGCATTGTTAACAAGGTTTGTTTGCACTGGGCTTTTACCCAAAACTGTAGAGGCATCCTGGATAAACTTACATCCAGTTTCCCCAGAGACCTGTGCATCTTACATTCCTAAGCAAATTAAAATCATTTTCTCTGTGCAAGTGGAATGTTTTGTATCCTCATTTGTATTGTCTGTGGCACAAGATTCGGGAAATTTTTTCTTGCCAGTTTTTAATTTTATTTTTAATAATTTTAAGTTGTGCATTGTCACGCACACCTGTACTCCCGGTACTTGGGAGGCTGAGACAGGAGGATCCCAGGTTTGGGGAGAGCCTCAGAAACTGAGGGAGGTCTTAACAACTTAGCAAGACCCTGGTTCAAACAAACAAACAAACGAATGAATGAATGAATGAACAAATGAATGAACGGAATGAGTAAGTAGTAAGTAAGTAAATAAAATAAGGGCTAGGGTCATAGCTCAGAGGTAGAATGCCCCTGGGTTCAATTTCTAGTACCAAAAAAAAAAAAAAGAAAAAAAATGTTTACAGAGTTCTACAGAGATAATATGCTCTCAGAGCCTGACGTGTAGGCAAAAGATATTGTAGTATATGGTGTTTGCTGAATATGCTCAATGAGCTGAACATTTTTCAAAATAAGCACTATTCTATAAGCAACTCATGCTTTCTTAATTTATATAACTAAAACAGTACAAGAATCAATGCCTTCGTTAAAGACTGAAGATGATTTATAAATCACTTAAAATATTTATTTTAGCTGAGAGAAAAAGTCTTCAGATTTCCTTTCTAACTAACAGGCTTTGGAAGAAAGAAACTGTCCAGTCTTCCATGCCAGGAATTCCTCTAGGCATTTCTGCATATTTTATGTTATAGACTTTTCACATTGACCTCGTGACATTTGATTTATTAATGCCATTTTACAGACAGAAAAAGCCCCCAAATCTTCCAACTACTGAAATCTAAGAGGCCTAAGTAGAGCCACCCATGGTAGCACAAGCCTGTGTAATCCCAGTACATGGGACGCTGAGACAGGAGGATCTTAACAGGGCCCATCTCTCTCTAGAAAAAAGAAAGTCAAGGTTTGAGAATCCCGACATAATTGGTAGAAAGGAAAGCAAAAAATATAGTGCTCAATTCAGAAGACAGAAAAACATACGGTACACACAGAAATGGGCCATCATAAATCAGTGAATCCAGCCGGGTGTGGTGGCAAACGCCTGCCTGTAATCCCAATACTTGGGAGGCTGAGACAGGAGAATCACAAGTTCGAGGCCAGCCTCAGCAACTTGGCTAGACCCTGTTTCAAAATAAAATATAAAAGGGTTGGGGATGTAGCTCAGAGGTAGAATGTCCCTGGGTTCAATCCCAGTACCAAACAGACAACAACAACAACAACAAAACAACGTGTTCCAAAATCTCAAAAACTAGCATTCTTTGAAGCTAGAAAGAAATGTCTCTGGTCTGCCCTTTTCTCTTGTACATTCCTCTTACAGATGAGGTTACTAAACTTATTTAATCAATTAATTTAAAAATAGAAAACAGGATCAGCAAGTCCAATGGAGATATCCTTAACCTGTCAATTATCTACCAGATCAATGACTTGAGCAAAATGGCCATTTTCTTAATTCTCTTAGACTTCCTCTGTTGTAAGGTGAGTCCATCCCTCACAGAAGTTGTATTCAGAAAAGCCAATTAAAGTGTGCAAACTGCCCTGAAAATATAGGGTGGTAAGCACCATTACTATTCAAATTAATACCAAAGCTCACCTGTTCCACAGAGCTATATAAATGTAAAGTAGACTCAGTTCATTTTCTTCAACTATTTTCTGCTTTCAATCTCCTGACATCTGATCTCAGTGCTCTTTAATATTTTATCCAAATGAGTTAGAAAAATCAAAAGAGGTAAACACATGCCCGGGACAGACAGATGCAGACCCACACCCTAATGGTCACCCTGTGGGCTGAGATATGCTGGCAAGACAGGTGTTTTAGGTAAGAAGGAAGGGCTGCTTTGGGAAAAAGTCATTCTGTAGCCCATGTTCCCTCACTTCTGTAAAAACACAAGGAACTGAGCAAAGAGACTGCTTTATTATCATTATTTTTGTTGTTATCATCATCATCATAAGCGTGTGTGTGTGTGTGTGTGTGTGTGTGTGTGTGTGTGAGAGAGAGAGAGAGAGAGAGAGAGAGAGAGAGAGAGTTAGAGAGTGTGAGTGAGTGAGTTAGTTGCTGGGGATGGAACCCAGGAGCATTCTATCTTTGACCTATATCCCGAGACCTTTTTACTTTTAGTTTTGAAACAGGGTTTCCCTAGGTTGCTGAGAGTCTCTCTACTTGCTGGGGCCGGCCTGGAACCTGTGATCCTCTTGTCTCAGCTTCCCAAGTACTGGGATTTCAGGTGTGCACTACCATGCCCAGCTGAGAGAGCGTTTTTATCTCAAATGGTCAACATTTCTTTGAAAGTTTATACTAAGACACACAGTATATCTAATTAATTTCTCACCATAACTCTATAATGCAGATACTCTTTTACTCTTTTCACACCCAATATTTTAAGCTAGCAAGAGAACTGTAGCTTTCAGAGGTTATATAATGTTGCCAAGGTCACTTCACTGAGTCAGGCAGTGATAACAGATTTGTATTCCGGCAGTCTTATTTCAAAAATAAGATTCTGATACTATATAGCATCCTCTACACTCCAATATACTTGATTTTATATACTTATTTATTTATTTTGGTTCTGGGGACTGAACCCAGGGGCATCCTACCTCCCAGCCACACCCCCAGCCCTTTTTATTTTTATTTTATTTTACTTTTTTGCTTTTGAAACAGAGTCTCAGTAAGTTGTAGACAGCCTCACTAAGCTGCTGAGGCTGGCCTCAAACCTGTGATCTTCCTATCTCATCTTCCCAACTACTAGGATTACAGGGATGAACCACCATGCCTGGCTATATTTTATAAGCATCCATCATATGCTGTTTATCAAATATTTGTACTAATAAGACAGTTAAGTGAAAAACCTGTAAGAGTCCTATGATACTTTGGATGCAATACTGCCATTTCTTAGATTAGGATCCCAAGGTCAACCACATTAATAATATGTATCCAAGTCACTATCAGAAATTAGTAGCAAGAGTAAGAATAGAACCCAGAACGTGGGATCTGATGATTTCTTCACACTGTTACTAGCGAGTGGCATAATTCTCCCAGAATGTTATCCATGTTGGTAATGAGCTAGAGAGCTGAGCTTAAAATACAAGAAAAGAAGCAAGGAAAGAAGAAAATAAGGGGGGGGGGGGTTAGGCAGGAAATAAGTAGAAGAGAATAGAAAAGAAAGTATATATTAGAAAGTAAATAATAGAACACTGTCCTGTTCTCTTATGCTGCTTCAGTATTTATTCCATTATTCTATTGAAAAGATCAACTATCGCATGCCTATTGAATAAGAAAGTATGCTAGGCAATGGATAAGAAGTTCAAAAACAAATAAAGTCTGGTGTCTGTCCTTGTTTACTCTCCACTGCAGCAAAAGGAAAAGTTGTGAGCGTGGAGATGGTGACCCACAAAGTAGCTTACCTTGGAAGGCTCCTGGAACTACATTCTAGAACCTTCCATTCCTGTAATACCAGCAATAAGGGGAGACCCTCTTACGAAATGTGAATGGCAGCAAATTATCCTCCTACTGCAGTTAATGGGAAAAGTGGAAAAATAATAATGGCATGTCTTCTTATCGGGCGCCCCAGGCTGATCT
>PVLC010005494.1:60209-76036 GCA_004027655.1 Graphiurus murinus
AACCGACAACCTTTCTTCCCAGAACTTCTCCAGCGACTTCCCAACCAGCTTTTCCCCAGCAGCTATCTTGCAGATCTCTAGCCAGCTAGCCGCGCGCTCTAGCTAGCTCTGCTCTAGCTTCAGCTCAGCACCAGGCCTAGCTTCAGCTCCGGCTCTCAACAGCAACAGCCACCCGACCACTAACTACTCCTACTCCTCTTTCTTGCTGCTCCTCTTCTCCCTCTACGAGGTGGAGGTCTTTTAAGCTGCGCCAGGCCTCAAGCCGCAAGCTGTCTCATACAGCTCTCACCTGGCCTGGCCACCTCTCTGCGTACTGGTGCATGCGCTCTGATATGGCACAGCCCTAAGATGATATTCACCTGCAGCTGCTTCTGGTACTCTGCCAGGCGCCATCTAGAGGCGAGGTCCAGCTGGCCAGTCTGGGCCCCCGACATCTTCTCAAAAAGAAAAAAAAAAAATAAAGAAATAAAGCCGGGCATGGTGGTGCATGCCTGTAATCCCAAAACTTGGGAGAATGAGACAGGAGGATCACAGGTTTGAAGCTAGCTTCTGCAATTTAGTGAGATTCTTAGCAACCTAGTGAGACTCTATTTCAAAATGAAAAATAATAATAATAATAACAAAGGGATAGGGGGGTGTAGCTTGGAGGTAGAATGCCCCTGGGTTCAGTCCCTGGCACCACATACCCATACCCACAAAACAGACAGACAGACAGACAGACAAAAACAAACAAACAAAGAAAAAAAAACATGATGTGTGCTGGGAGTATAGGTCAGAGAAAAAGTGTTTGCCTAGTATGTATAGGGCCCTGGGTTCAATCCCAACCTCTGCTCCCCAACAAGATAAACCACAAAGTTATTGAAACTTATCTATTTGGCTATTCTTTAGGAAAAAGAAATCTTTATATTGACATTCTATTTGCTTTTTAAAAAATATTTTAGGCAAGCACAAATATCTAAGGCCACTTCTGTCTTGCTGTCTGCTGTCTCTTCTTCTAGAAACTCTCTCTCTCTCTCTCTCTCTCTCTCTCTCTCTCTCTCTCTCTCTCTCTCTCTCTCTCTCTCTATTTATTTTGGTGCTGGGGATTGAACCCAGAGGCAGTCTACCTCTGGCCTACACTCTCAGCCCTATTTTATTTTTTATTTCGAAACAGGGTCTCACTAAGTGGCTAAGGGCCTCGCTAAGTTGCTAAGGCTGGCCTCCAACCTGTGATTCTCCTGTCTCAGCCTCCCTAGTACTGGCATTACAAGTGTGTGCCACCATGCCTGGCTCTTTTTATTTTTTAGGAAATGCATATCTAAAATTAGTGTGCTGGTGTGTAAAGACTATGAACGCCCCTGACCTCTCCTGTGAAGGTGTCACATCCCCATAGAGAAAGACCCTCACAGGGTCCAGGGGTGACTTAAGCCCTGCGCGTGGGTAAAGAAGACAGGAAGCTGCGGTCTGCAGGTATGGCCAGTCATTCTGTTAACACTCTGCATAATGAAGCCCAGCTCGAAAGGGCATTCAGATGAAAGTCAGTGTTCTGGGGGACACACTTGCTTCCCGGCTGGAAGTAGAGTTATTGGAAACATTAATAATAATTTCATGTTAAAATGGTCATAGTAACCACAGTGGGTACACTACCTGGAAAAGCTGAGTAGGAAGAGCATCCTGTCGTTTCTTTTTGTGTTGAGTTAGCTGGCGCTTAACACTGTACCAGACCCACCCAGGGATGGATAATATATCAATGCACACTCAGCATACAACCAAGAAAGCAAATATCAAAAATGAAGAGAGAGGCAGGCACACCCATCATTCCAGTACCTCCTGTAAACAGGAGGGTCGCAGGTTCGAGGCCAGCCTCAGCAACTTAGTGAGACTCTGCTTCAAAATCAAAAGAATAAAAAGGGCTGTGGACATACGCTGGAGGTAGAATGCTCCTGGGTTCAATCCTCAGTGTTTCCCAAAATAAAAATAAAAAGTAAAAATTGTACAGCCATAAGTACAAACCCTACAGTTGCATACAAATGCTCCTTGCAGAAATAGATAATAAATGAAAGTTGAGAAATGAGGATCCTTACGGTAGAAAGAGCTGAAAGATGGGGCCAAGACTGTGCTGGACTTAATGTTTGTCAAACACTTATTTGTATCTCAAAGATCACTTGGTTGTACACATATCCTTCAAAGTCCACGTCAAACCTTACTCCTTCTGCGATACCTTTCTGGACACACCCACAGTTACTCCTGCCCCAGAGGGGAACAGGCCTACCATCTGTGCTCCCCAAATTCTTGGTTCTTGCCATTAAGCACATTACCATCGTCAACATCCCCAGGAGGATTTCTTGGTCACTCACTAAAAACGTTAAAGAAGTAAATGTTTTGTATGCATTCAACGGAATTCTACTTGGCAATAAAGAAGAACAAAACTATGTAATTTGCAGGAAAATGGGAGGGGCTGGATTTGGGAATAAATAATGTTATTATGCTACTCTATTTTAATTAAATAATTCCATAGGAATAACTAGGGAAAAGTGCAACCCAGCAAATCAACTCCAGCTTGTCGTGGATTGGTGACATCTTCAAATTAACAGTGGATTTGGGGCTGGGGATGTAGCTCAGTGGTAGAGTGCTTGTCTAGCATGCATGAGGCCCTGGGTTCAATCCCTAGAACTGGAAAAAAAAAAAATCTCCTACACAGTAGATTCGCACAGCAGAGTCTGGGACTACATGACTTTTGTCAGTAATTAGCACATTATCATTGTGGAATAACAGAATAGCAGGTGTATGTTTCACATTTCTCTCTTTCCTGAGCAGTAGGAAATTGCTTTCCTGTCAGGTAGGGTACCTTCCATGATTCAAAAAATGGCAAAGTAAAACAAGGAAAAGATGCCAGATAGAAGCTGAAAGGGAACAGGAGAGGTTTTCTAAAGCGAGCCTGCCCTTCCTTCCTTCCTTCCTTCCTTCCTTCCTTCCTTCCTTCCTTCCTTCCTTCCTCCCTCCCTCCCTCCCTGCTTCTCTCTCTCTCTCTCTTTCTTCTCTCTCTCTCTCTCTCTCTCTCTCTCTCTGTGTCTCTCTCCTTCCTCCCTCCCTCCCTCTCTCTCTTTCTTTCTTACTTTCGATGTATGTCAGGCTAGTATAAACAGAGTGAGTTTCACACCTGGACCAAAACCAAGGCCTCACTGAACACTTCCAAACAATCCAGAGGCAGGATGATTTATGACACTATTCTTGGATTTTTATCATGGGCGCTCTTGTTTCATGACATGTGGACAGGCATATAAACCTGGTGACACTTCAATGATATGAAAACAGTGATTGAAGACTGATACAGAAGAAAGAAAAGAAGAATCGCTGTCGCCTGGAGATGCTTGGCGCGGGCAAGCCCCAGGAAGACGAGCTGATTTCTGCACAGGCTGTAGCACCTCTCAGAAATTGGCAGGGACATTGTGCTCAGGCCACCACCAGCCTGCTCTGTCCCCAAGAGCAAAGCAGGATCTAAACTTCACTGATGCGCCGAGGTGGTCTTTTTTTGCTTGAGAACTAAGGCTGTTATATTATTGAGTATTGAAAAGCTCTGGAGGGAGTAAGACCAATGCCTCTCTGTCTTCAAAACGGCCCAACTTCTTTGGTGTGTGTTGTGTGTGTGTGTGTGTGTGTGTGTGTGTGTGTGTGTGTGTGTGTGTGTGAAAGAGAGAGAAACTTTAAAAAAAGAAAAGGAAAATAAGAGAAAAAGAAGTGAGAGGAAATACAATGACTGGTGACAGGCATGGCATTTTGGCAAAGCTTACGTTTGTTTATAAATCCATTCGCTCACACATCCCCTGAGCAAGACAAAATAATATCTGAAAAAAATACCCATACGTAGCAATTGCTCTTTTGTGGCAAAGTCGCGCCATATATTTAGAAACACTGAAAACTGTCTACTGGGACCACCTTGTTGATTAATTTCAAACTAAATATGCAGTCATATAAAACTGTATGTGAACAAGCACATGTGTTACCAGGAATTGAACTCAGGGGCAGTCAACCTCCAAGCTACACCCCCAGGCCTGTTTTATTCTTCATTTTGAAACAGAGTTTCACTAAGGTGCTAAGGACCTTGATAAGTTGTGGAGGCTGGCCTCAAACCTGCGATCCTTCTGTCTCAGCCTCCCAAGTACTGGGAGAACAGGTGTGTAGGTGTGTGCCACCTCACTCGGCTTCATAAAACTTTATTCACTGAGTGTATTTGCTCCATGATGTTTTTGTTTTTTGCAGTACTGGGGATTGAACACAGGAGCATTCTACCTCCGAGCTACACCTCCAGCCCTCATTTTTATTCTTTATTTTTTTATTTTTATTTTTATTTTTTTTGCAGTACTGGGGATGGAACCCAGGGGCATTCTACCTCTGAGCTACACCTCCAGCCCTATTTTTTATTCTTTATTTTGAAACAGGGTCTCACTAAGTTGCAGAGTGCCTCACTAAGTAGCTGAGGCTGGCCGCGAACCTGCAATCATCAGATCTCAGCCTCCCAAGTACTGGAATTACAAGTGTGTGCCACCATGCCCAGCTTATTCTTTATTTTGAAACAGGGTCTCACTAAGTTGTGGAGGGCCTCACTAAGTAGCTGAGGCTGGCTGCCATCCTCCTGTCTCAGCCTCCCAAGTACTGGGATTACAAGCATGTGCCACCACACCTGGCTTCCACAATGTTTTAAAATACCACATAATATACAGATTCTCAGGTGGACTTTTTCTTTTTTAAAAGCCTACCACTCAATGCCATGATAGTCAACACATTATGAATTTGCTAAAATAAGAAGCACATTATGGCCTGAAGTGCTAAATTATGTCTAAATATAGGAGAGACATTTTGGAAAAGCCATTCATCTTTTTCTCACTTATTTAATAAATATTTCAGCCAGAGATAGTTGATTAGTATTGTAGAGCGCAAAGAATATGATCTTTCATTATTCAATAAAAATTTAAACATTCATTTGTATTTTCTGTATTTATGATAGTTTTGGCATTCAAGATTTTAATTTCCTCATGCTCAATCATTTTTAATGACTAAAACATAAATACTTCATAGCTTCTAATAATTTTTTTCTCATTAGAAGGATAGCCTTATTCTTTTGAGGAAGTTTTGGGACTTTAGAGAGACCCATCCAGAATACAAGATGTCCCTACTTTAATTATTATATTTTACTTCATTGTTTTTTTAAAAATTATTTTGGTACTGGGGATTGAACGTAGGGCTCTTCTACCTCAATGCTTTACCCTTAGCCCTATTTTATTTTTTATTTTGAGACAGGGTCTAAGTTGCAGAGGGCCTTGGTAAATTGCTGAGGCTGGCCACAAAATTGTTATCCTCCTGTGTCAGCTTCCCAAGTATGGGGATTATAGGTGTGCACCACCACACCTGGCTAAGATGTCCCTACTTTGCATGTAGATCATAGACAAGTGAATGACAGCTCTGAAGACGTTTTAGTTATGTGACAACACCTACTCCATGGAATACCTACTCCATGATGTAAACTGGGTGACTACAGATTATTTACTAGGAATCTAATGATAGAGTTAATGTTGTTAAGTTTAGCACTTAATATACAGACCAATGGGACAACTTTGCTTTCTAGGTATTAGAGTTTAGACTGCATTAAGAACATGCCTGTAACCCCAGAACTTGGGAGGCTGAGACAGGAGGACCGCAGGTTCAAGGGCAGCCTCAGCCTGAAGGAGTACATTTCCAACTAAGAAATAAAATAGAATTGTGGGGGTGTAGTTTGGAGACAGAATGGGTTCTATTCTCAGTACCACAAAACAACAAAAACAAACAAACAAACAAAAATCAAGAAAAGAAAAACCCATGGACATGAACTTCGGTAGGGGATGGCCTTCCCTGCACAGACGACCTGTATCGCATGAACATCTGTCTGGGGGCCAGGGTTGTGTCACTCTGGATGCCCACATAAACAATTCATTCCTGGACCTGTTGCAAATAAATGTTCCCAACTGAGACAAAATGTCCGAAGAGACTATCACCTTGGACCCAATGTGAGTGCTGACTTGGGCACTCTCATTGTAGAGGAACTCTTTCCTTTACCGGTTCTAAAATAGAGCTGCTTCATCATTCCTGCCCTGCTTCAGAACAAACGCCTTCCTAATCAGAGCCAAGAAATCATTATTATTGATTAAAATGTCATTTCAGTCAAAGATCAGGAACCCCAAAAAGATCATTTTTGCTTTTCAAATTAACCAGAGAAAGTTTAAACCGTAAGCGAAAAGGCCATTTTGTGCCGTTGCCATGAATTTCCAATAATAGCATCTATTTTATCCTGGTTTAAAATGCTGCTTTAATTAGGCTGACCTTTACAGAGCTTTTCTACAACTGGAACTCTTTAAAACCTGTCTACACACTACATCCTCATGCAACCGGTCTGTCCAAACATGATTATAGAAGCTTTCAAATCAACGACTGCATGTTGGTTTTAGGAACCAAATAGTATTTTTGCCATTTCTTCTGCCAAACACCAAGGTCTAATTTGGAGCTCATTCAGAGATGTCGAGTTTTAATACATGTTTCTATCAGCTTACCATTTGCCTAATGCTGAAAAGAGGAGTCTTAGGTGGAGTGAGAAGGTGGATAAAAAAACCAAGAATGTGCATCAAAATATCAAGTGAACACCATGTAATGTGTCCATTTTAAAGAGCATTTAGTTCTTAGAGACAGGTGTGGTGGTGCACACCTGTAATCCCATTAGGCTGAGACAGGAGGATCACAGGTTGGAGGCCAGCACATGGTAACTTCGCTGGATGCCATTTCAAATTAAAAAAATAAAGGCTGGGCCTGGTGGCACATGCCTGTAATGTCAGTCCTTGGGAGGCTGAGACAGGAGAATACCAGGTTCCAGGCCAGAGTCAGTAATTTAGTGAGTCTCTTTGCAATTGAGCAAGACCCTTTTCAAAATAAAAATTAAAAAAAAAAAAAGGCTGGGGTGTAGCTCAGAGGTAGAATGGCCTTGAGTTCATTCCCATGTACCATAAGCAAACAAAGTAAAAAATTAAAACAGGGCAGGTATAGCTCAGAGGTAGTATGCCTTTGGTTCAATCCTTAGGAAAATAAATAAATAAATACATACATACATACATACATGACTATGTACTGAATACATTACACATGCAACTGACTAATACATGCAAGGCACTGGGAAGCAAAAATTAATGACAAAAAAACCAGGCATGATGGTACCCACTTGTAATTCTAGTACTTGGGAGGCTGAGATAGGAGGATCACAGCTCGAGGTCAGCCTCAGCAACTTAGTGAGGCCCTACATAACTTAGTGAGACTTTCTTTCAAAAATACAAAAAATAAAATAAAATAGGGCTTGGGGTGTAGCTTGAAGGTAGAACACTCCTGGGTTCAATTTGTAGTATCACAAAAAAAGAAAAAAACAAAACTGACCATTCATTCCACAAATACCGAGGACACGCTAGCACACCGAGCTGTTGTGGACCTTCAAGTATGTCATGGACCCCCTGGATGAAGGCGGCATCCACGTGCGTCTGCAGTCTCGTCTCGGGCGCTGAGGCGTGTGGAATAATGGCTGGAGAAAGAGCTGGAGACGGGTGAGGGCCGCACAGCACCCAGGTGGGGTTCCAGATTAAATAGGCCATTAAGAATAAGCCTTACATCTATGCTTGTAGCAGCACAACTCGCAACAGCCAAATTATGGAGCCAGCCTGAGTGTCCATCCACAGATGAGTGGATTACACAATTATGCGATCTCCACACACTAGAATTCTACTCAGCCAGAAAGAACAAAATCACATCATTTGCAGGTAAATGGATGGACCTGGAGAACATGATGTTAGCTGAGATTAGCCAGTCACAGAAGGTGAAGGGGCTTATGCTTCCTCTCATATGTGGAAGCAAGATAGCAACTGGGATACAAGAGGGACTTTGGATCATGGAGGGGAGAGCCCAGTGGAGAGACGAGGGTGTCTAGGGGAGGGCGGTGTTGCTGGGGGGATTCACGAAGGAAACACTTCATTGACCGTTGATGTTCGGCACACATGTGAAATGACCAATGCCAATGTCAGCATCTTGTATGGGGAAGGGGAGGGGAGGGGGAGGAGCCGGGGTGAAGCTCACCAAGGGCTGTGTGCACCTATGCCCCGTCACTCTGATGTGAGCTGATAATACACCAGTAAAAGTATATTAAAAACAAAGGCTGGTATGCAAAACAAAGACTAAGCTTTATTGAGTGATGATATCTGAGCAGGCTTTAAAAAGATAATAACGAAGCTAGGCATGAGCGTGAACACCTGCAATCTCAGTACCTGGGAGGCCGAGATGGGAGGACTTCCGGTGTCAGGCCAGAGCATGGGAACTTGTGAGACCCTGTTTCAAAAATTAAATAAAACACAGCTGGACGTGTAGCCAAGAGGCAGAGAGCTCCTGGATTCAAACTCCAGTAACCACCAAAAGAGACAAAAAAAAAAAAAATGTAGTAATGATGCCAGGCACAGTGGCATACAACTATAATCCCAGTCCTGGCGAGGCTGAGGCAGGAGGATGGCAGGTTCGAGGCCAGTGCATGGTTATTTAGCGGGACCCTGTTTCAGAATCAAAAATTTTAAAACAGGCTTGGGTATAGCTCAGTAGTAGAGGACCCCTAGGTTCAGTCCCCATCAACACACACGCACACACACACACAGACACACACACACACACACACACACACACAGTCTTTAAGTGCTACCAAAGGGAGACCAGCATGTAGGCGTGTGCGATCCAGGGGGTGACGCTAGTGATCTTTACCCCAACTGTGGGGAGTCTAACGACACATGGTAGCAAAGTCGACTCCCACTGCGAGCTGGCTTGCTAAAATGAAAGGTGAGATTATTCTTCTCTGAGTGGCAATAGAGCAGAAAGGATTAGCGGCAGGAACCTTCGGGCTCGCCACTGATTCTTCCACAAATCTAACATCCGGAATATGGAAGACATCTACCACACTGATGTCTCATATTCCCTCATTTCTGTCTCTAATTGACAGTGGAACACAAATAGGGGTATTTTGATTGAAATCTTACTTGATCTCAATGTGAAATCATGAGATCTTAGAATAATTCAGTAACTTTCCTCTCCTCAGGAAAGCTTTTCTTTTCTTTCTTTTTTCTTCATTTTTTTTAATTGTGCTTTTCAGGTGAAGCAACATGAAACTCAACACTACCCCACTATCACTGGGTTGGGTTGGTCGGGTGCTAAAGAACGCATGCCTAGCAGGGCTTGGTGGCACAGGCCTGCCATCCAGGACGAGGGAGGCTGAGAAAGGAGTGAGGGTTGGAGGTCAGCTTCAGCAGCTTAGCAAGAGCCTATTTCAAAACACAAGAATAAAAAGTGCTGGGGGTGTAGCTTGGAAGTAGAATGCCCCTGGGTTCATTCCCCAGGAACACCAAAATTTAAAAAAAAAAAAAAAAGGAAGGAAGGAAAGAAGGAGGGAAGGACGGAAGAGAGGGAAAAGAGAAGAAAAAAGCATGTCTAATCTTCCACAGAATGCGGTGAAGAAGGGGGATCCAGCAAGTAATTTGAAAAAAACAAAAAATTGATGTCTACACCTCTTCCATGAGAAAATTTGTGAAAGTTCTTTGAAGTGCTATGATACTTGAGATCTATGATACTCATCAACCCTAGTAAATAATCAGGAAGACAACCCATGCACTTATTAAAAAAAAAAGTCATAGCTACCTATCCTTGAGATGACTACTGTACGTAGAATATAAGAAACATTCCGTAAACTATAAAACTATTTTCTCCGATGAAAAAATATGCAAATGGGTTTGAATGAAATTGTCTCATTCTCCAGTTACCCTTTCAGTGTTGTCAGATCAAACAGGAAGGACAGGGAGGGGACATTCCATCTCTCTGTCACCTCTGTCTCCTCCTTTCTGTGTCTATTTCATTTTTGGCCATCATCAGACTGACTCTAGCACTCTGGTAAACTGTAACCCAGATTTGAAAGTCTTTTTTGTAGCCGCTTTTGATTTCAGGCAAACCAAAGCATCCTAGTTATGAAACATTTCTCTCCAATATAATATCATCAGTGAGATTTTCTTTTAATTTAATGGACTTAAGCATCCCACAGAATGACTAACATTGGTCTTAGATTAAGTGATTTTAAAAACATTAAATAGCAGAAATGTATTTGTGTGTGGAGTGGGGGGTACTGGAGATTGAACTCCTGGGTGTTCTGCCTTTGCACTACATCCCAGCTCACACTGGCCTCACACTAGTCACCTCACACTGACCTCAAACCTGTGAACCTCTTGTCCCAGCCTCACAAGTACAGGGATTCCAGATGTTCACCAAACTGGCCAGCTCCACAAATTTGTCTTATGACCTGAGGTCTTGAGCTGTAACTAACCTTCCTGCTGGTCTCACTTTGTAAATAAATTTGTATGTATGAAAGTAAGCAAAAAGAAGACAAACAGAATAAACACCATTGACCCTTGAGGATTACTTCCAGGGACCCCCACAGATGCCAAAATCTGTAGATGAGCCAGTGTGGTGGTGTCCCCTAATGGTCCCAGTGCTTGGGAGGCTGAGACAGGAAGATCACAGGTTTGAGGTCAGCCTCAGCAACTTAGTGAGACTCTCTTCAACTTAGTGAGACCCTGTTTCAAAATAAAAAATAAAAAAGCTGGAGGTGTAGCTCAGAGGTAGAATGCCCCTGGATTAAATTCCCAGTACAAGTAAGTAATAAATAAAAAAAATGAGTGAATGAGTGAATGAATGAATGAATGAGTGCATCTGTAGATGCTCAAGTCCCTTACGTTAAAGAAGGTGTAGCTCTTCCATACAACCTACACTCATACTCCTGTAGGATTTCCTCCTACCTAGATAACTTAGAATCTAAGATGTAAATAGCTGTTACCTTGTACTGTTTCAAGAAGAACAAGGCCAACATTCTGTTCACTCTAAGCATAGACACAATCTTTGTTTTTCAAATATTGTCTAACCACGTGGCTGGAAATGGTGCCTACGGAACCTGTGTCTATGTAGGGTCAGCCGCATCGACGCCCCTGGGTTAGAACTGAAGGCGCTGTTGCCTTTGGGTTAGAATACAGGTGTTGTTGGTAGTCAGTCAGTCAGGGCTGGACATGCTGTTGGCAAGGCTGTGTGGCTGTACTCTCAATTAGTTACAGTCTCTTTGGAAAATTAAGTGTGAAAATAGACTGTTAAGACGGGCAATTGTATCCTATATCAAAAGAGTAGTCATGGTATAAACAGACCCGGACATTCTCAAGAGAGAAACATCTCTATACTTAGGGGAAAAAAAGACTAAACCATCACTCTCAGGTGTATAGAAGAAAGAAAGCTCTTTTGTAAATCAATGGCATTAGTATTCTCTTTTTTCTTTCTAATACATCTTGTAATTTCTACCATTAGATGAAAGGTAGGGCTCTACCTCAAAGACTGGTGGTTTTGTGAACAAATAAATATGTTTCAAATTTCCAAGGGAGAGTAAGTATCACAGGTTTCTAATATGGCCAACACATTCTCCTGTATGAGCCCAGATTCTGAGGATAAAACTATTGTGTGTGTGTGTGTGTGTGTGTGTGTGTGTGTGTGTGTGTGTGTGTGTGTGTATGTATGTATGTAGGGGGAGGCACCCCACTCTGCCTGACCTCCAGTCATCTCTCCAGTGGCTGTGAGCCCCTGCTACCCCCTGAGCATCGGAGGCTCCTCGGACAGGTTCCTGCTCCTCAGAGCAGTCTGTCCTTCGATAACTGGAGGGGAGAAGGCAGTTTGCTAAATAATACTGACTCTGATTAAACAAACATGCAGGAGTAGTAGTGTGATTAAAACAGTTGAGAAGAGAAAGTCAAATTATTTTTACTTGCATTGGGAACAGGAGTCTAAAAAGTGAAATTTCCCAAACTCAAAAGAAATGGGCATAATGGCTAGGTTTTCTTTTTGTGTTTGTTTTGTGTGTGTGTGTGTGTGTGTGTGTGTGTGTGTGTGTGTGTGTGTTAGTGGGAATTGAACCCAGGGGAATTCTGTACTCTACTGCTGAGCTACACTCTAGCCCTACTTCTTAGAATTTATTTTGAAACAGGGCCTTCCTAAGTTGCTGAAGGCCTCAATTAATTGCTGAGGCTGACCTCAAACCTGCTATCCTCCTGTCTCAGTCTCTCAAGTACTGGGATTGCAGGCATGCACCATCGTGCCTGGCAATTAGTAGGTTTTAAACCATTAAATCACAGTTTTTACTGACAAGATTCTAACCTCTGGCCCCAGGCTCAGTTCTGCATGCAGACAAATGTTTAATTCATCATCCAATTTTACGTGACCATATTCTTCTTCACATATTTAGAATGCCTAAAAGGTGGGACTGTAAGTTAATCAGAGGAGGAAATGTTTTCCTACTTTGTAGCCACCATTTTACACTTCAACACTGCAATAGGGATTTCTTAAAACAGTTACATTTCAGATGCTTGCGCTTCAATGAATTCTTTTTCTTCTTATTTATGGAAATATTAAGGACTCAGTTCATTCATATTTTATATTTCAAATACCATCCATGACATGTAAAATTCATAGATAAGAGAGAAGCAGCTCCATAACATGGTATCTTAGAGACGCTTTGGAAAGGCCAGGCACAAGGGCACATGCCTGTAATCCCAATACTTGGGAGGCTGAGACAAAAGAATCGCAGGTTTGAGGACAGCCTCAGCAATTTAGTGAGACCTTGTTTCAAAATAAAAAATAAAATAGGGCTGGGGGTGTAGCTGGGAGGTAGACTACCTCTGGGTTCAATCCCCGGTACTGCACAAGAAAGGAAGGAGTGAAGAGAAGGGAGGTAAGGGAAAGAGGGAGGGAGGGAGGTTGGAAGGAAGGAAGGAAAAAATATGAGAAGTCAGAGGGAAGGAATGAAGAAAGGAGAGAGAGAGACACACACACAGAGGAGGAGGAGAGAAGAAGAAGAGGAGGGAGAGGGAGGGAGAGGGAGGGAGAGAGGGAGAGAGAGACACACACACAGAGGAGGAGGAGGGAAGAAGAGGGAGAGGGAGGGGGAGGGAGAGAGAGGGAGAGGGAGGGAGAGAGGGAGAAAGAGAGAGAGAGAGAGAGAGAGAGAGAGAGAGAGAGAGAGAGAGAGAGAGAGAGAGAGAAATGCTTATTCCTATACATTTGGGGAACATTAAAATAAATGGCCAGTAAACGAACATACTAGGTAGAGAAGTTCAAGTTCAAGTAAAGGACTGGTTGGAGTCCAGTTGACCTACATACACAGATGCTTACTCCATGTATAAATTCAGACTGAATGTCAATGGAGAGAGCTCTCAACGTGGAAGTAGGAAAAGAAAAAGTGCTGTAGCTAGAATAGCACGTTGTCAAGGAACTGAATTGGAAAACCACAACAAACCATCGAGAAGGTCCTGGTTTAGATAAATCCAGAGGCAATAGACAAGGAGCTGGATTTATGGACCCGAAGCAACGTTAATGATACTCACTAGGAACAAGAGGTTAAATGCTCAAGTATTTTGAACCTTTTTAGGAACTGTGACAAAAAGGGGGGGGGGGGTCAATGGATTCTCTCCCTATGTTATAAAAAGGGGGGAGGGGATCAGTCAAAACTCAACTGAGATTTTTCCATCAATGGAAAAAGATTCTGCCTGCACTGATTCGCTATACATCATTACTATAATTATCTTTTTTTTTTTATCTTTAGGGGTGTTTTTTCTTGCTGTGTGAATAATCTCAAAATCTGATTTGAGGGTAGATAACTTATGCTTTTACATATAGTATTAGTAATTAACTTTTGTATATTTTTTGAGGAAAATCTGGAAAAGCAACATATTTTTTGCATGTCTCCATTCAGGAGGCTGTCTCCAAGAATAACTATGACTTTCAGAAATGCAACACTTTTTCTTCTCTAGGTTGCTGTATTTTTATGCTTTTATTTTTTGCTAATTTTTATACTAGAAAGTGCTTTCTTACTATATATCGTTTAGCCTTCTATCAGGCTACCCTGGACGCACATATGTGCACTCAAATAGACATACACATGGATGCTTAATAAATGTTATCAGAAAATGAAGGTTAATTATGGGTGAGGTCACATACATTACATTTGAAGGTTCAAGCAAAGAATATCACATATATGTATATATATCCTTGATATTTTGGGTTTCCATAAACTGTAGCTAAGATGAATATTTTCAATTTAATTTGCTTGGAAGCAACTTATTAAATATGGCATAAAGAATGCTATACAAACACTGTCAACAAGACAGTGCTTACAGTAAAGCCTCAGGAAGAAATGACTCTGAATCCAAGCTTTCAGAGGTATGGCCTATATCAGGTAGATTTTGCTCCCTTCCTTTTATCTTTGCCAAAGAAGGGAATTAGGATATAGAAATGTATGTCATAGCTGGGTGTGATGGCGCACACCTGTAATCCCAGTACTTGGGAGGCTGAGACAGGGCTATCCCAGGTTGGAGGCAAGCCTCAGCAACTTAGTGAGACCCTGTCTCCAAATAAAAAATAAAATAGGGCTCGGGGTGTAGCTTGTAGGTAGAATGTCCCTAGGTTCAATCCCTAACACCCTCCCCCCTTAGTGAAAACAGATATGGAATTTGAAATCAGAATCTCAGAATTTAGTGTCTGGTGTTTAATACCTTATGCAAAATTTATAAGAATAGGTTATTTCGATGCAAATTGATAAAGTAGTCTGATAGATTTAGTTTCCTAAACCCTTTCTTAATTATACACTTTGGAAGTACACTTTTTTTTTCACCTGTACAGATTCAGTTTGGAGAATAGATACAGTTCAGAAAGGAAGAGTCTTTCCAAACATTGGTAAGTTCCAGTAGAGAACATAGCAGAGGGGAGGGTTCAGGTTCAGAGACTAGTTGATAATATCATATAATCAAACCTGTCCTCTATCTGGGTGTGGTGGCACACACCTGTAATCCCAGTACTTGAGAGGCTGAGATGGGAGGACCCCCCCAGGTTTGAGGCTAGCCTCAGGAATTCAGCAAGACACTCGCAACTTAGCAAGACCCTGTTTCAAAATAAAAGGGAAACTAGTCTGCAGGTATAGCTCAAAGGTTGAATGCCGCTACACCACTGGGTTCAACTCCCAGCACCCAAACCAAGAACTATCCTGGTCCATTACTTATGCATCATGGGGCTGCAGTGTTGGGGATGGAATTGTTTTACTGTCAAAACAAGCCCAACATAGATAGACTTTCCCAGTTGCTATCTGTTATATCCGTTCACTCGTATTGGAATATGTCTCGATTCATGATAGTACTATAGGTAGTTGACTTCTGAATTGCATTTCGGAGCCATGTTATATAAAACTATTTATATTTAAGCTTGAGCGTTGTGCTGGATATGACAAGATAGTCCAATGAAAGAGGTACATGTGAACTTAGAGAACAAAATCTTGCATCCTATCTCAGTCTTGCCTCAAGGAATAGCCTCACTAGCGAGATATCAGGAAGAAAAGCCTGTACTCCCCATTTTTTTCTTTTTTCTTCTGTTCCATTTCACCATTCGTATCCCTTTATTATTAACTAGGTAAAATGGAATTTGAAAAGATAGACTTGTAGCCCAGCGTGGTGGCATAGGCTTGTAATACTAGTACTTGGGAGGCTGAGACAGGAGGATCCAGCCTCAGCTACTTAGTGAGGCCCTGTGCAACTTAGTGGAACCCTGTTTCAAAATAAGAAATAAAATAGGGCTGAGGTTGTAGCTCAGAGGTAGAATGTCCCTGAGTTCAATCCCCAGTACAAGAAAGGAGGCACAAAGGGAGGGGAGGGAAAGACAGAGAGAAAGAGAAAAAAAATAGA
>PVLC010005495.1:0-18138 GCA_004027655.1 Graphiurus murinus
AAAAAAAAAAAAAAAAAAAAAAAAAAAAGAAAAGCTTTGTGACTGCCTTTCATATCATAAACCATGCAGAGGGATGCCACCACTAGGGTTGTCAGATAAAACACAGGATGTTAAATTTGAATTTCAGATAAACAAGGACATTTTTAAAAAGTATAAGTATGTCGCAAATGCTTTATGGGATATACTTATACCAAAACTACCACCACCACCACCACCACCACCAACAACAACAACAAAGATCCACCAGAATCCTAACCAAAACAAAGCAACAACAAAAACTTGTTTATCTGAAATCCATATTTAACTGGGTATCCTGTATTTTCATTTGCTGAATTTAGCAACCTTGGTCTCCAACAATCTGCTCAGCAATGAGTGGCCTAGGTGAAGAGTGGGTCTGTGGGGCCCTTGTGGAACATAATCTTTTGGTGTGTCCAGCACCTGGCTTGGCATATATTCTCTCCAACACAAGCACTTCCCCTAGCCTCTTCATGTCTTTCTCTGCTGCTTGCCAAGATGAGTTGGGCATTTCCCAAGTTGATGAGTTACCATCATTTTCCTATAATCTTAAGAACCAACAGCTAGCAGCTGTTGGCTCCATCCCCTGGGGTTCTTTCTAGGACATTAAATTCATTAATCAGAGAAAATTCTCTGGAGTCAATTAATGCTTGCTTATCCACTCTATTATTCTGGCCACCTTGATCAAATGCCTTTGTGCAAACTCAGGCACACTCCTCTGGCTCCTGCTGATACATTCAGGCTAATTCTTGTAATTTTTCCAGTGTATAGATTTTTTTCCTCAATTATGAGACACAGTATATGGCCAGCTGGGCTATGCTTGGATTTTCTGGGTTATGTTCTAGCTATTGGCCTGGTAACCAGGAGAAGCAATGGAGTCAGCTTCTGGTGGGGATACCTGTTGCCTTTGGGGGGAAAGGCCCCTGTAGCATCTACCAGCATCAAAGTGTTAGCTCTACCTAGGGAAGGTAAGTTACCTCTGCAAGCACACAGGATCTGAGCAGGAGGGGTGGCCTATAGATCAATATCTTCTACCAGTAAGTCCTTGTACCATATTGAGTCTCTCAGGTTTGACCATCATGGTTTTAGCTTTTGAATAGGAGATCTGTTTTGGATGAATATTTAAACATTTCTGGAGCTCTGTGACTTTAATAGTGAGGCACTTAAATACTGTCTGTTCCTCTTCTGGAGAAGATGAGGGCCCCACTGGGAGTTCCCAAAGAGGCCTTGTGGCTCTCACGCTAGCCATTAATTGTCAATGGCCTTCAATCTATCACATTTCAGGGTATCTGTATAATTGAGCAGTAATTAGTCAACTCCATTATTTTTTATTTATTTATTTTTTTTGCGGTACTGGGGATTGAATTCAAGGGCATTCTACCTCTACCTCCGAGCTACACCCTCAGCCCTATTTTTTATTCTTTATTTTGAAACCGGGTCTCATTAAGTTGCAGAGTGCCTCACTAGGTAGCTGAGGCTGACCGTGAACCCCGATCCTTGGGTCTCAGCCTCCCGAATGCTGGGATTACAAGCTTGCGCCACCATGCCCGGCTCAACTCCGTTATTTTTGTAGGAAATACTCTTTCCATATTTTAGAAATTCTACAGCATTTCTTTTAACTGGAGCATTGTGCAGGTACCACTGGTGAGAACTTTAGCAATTTGAGCCATCTTCTTGTTCTAGGTGCTATCTGTGCCTTATCTACCAACAAAGATGGTTAGGTGAACCAGATCAAATCCTAAATCCCCAACCAACTGCTTCTTTTTCCTCCGGCCAGTCCTGAGACCTCTTGTGTTTGCAGTGTCTTCAGAGAATCAGATGCCAAGCTGGTGGTTAGAGAAGATGCAATAGGGAGCAGGGGGGAGGCTGAGACAGCAGTCAGTTGGTGTCCCAGTCAATACTATCACTGCTATAATCCCAAACCACACAACTTAGAGGAAGGAAGATTTACTTTCTCATAGATTTTTGGAAATTACGGGTTCAGTCCATGTGAGGCTGGTGTCTTTGGATCTCAGGGCATGGTGGCAGGAAGCAGAGAGAGAGGGAGAACAAGGACTCTGCTCCCACATCACGGAGGCTAAGAAGAAAGGGGTTTAAGACATATGTAATCCACAAGGCCATACTCCCAAAGACCAACCTTCTCTAGCCTGGGCCACACCCGTTTGTAATGGATTTATCTACTTATGAGATTATAACCTTCATGACTTAACTGTATCAACCCTGACCATTTTGTATGACCATAATAGTTTGTAATCTAGAACTGTCCTCAGTTGATGGTGAGAGAAAAAGAAGGGAGTTTAGGTAGCAGCATCTCAGGCTGCAGTGAAGTCCTTCGAGAGTTCAGCAAGGTTGTAGGCGAATGCTCAAGTTGAAGTAGCTTGTTGGAGACGCTCCATGTCTTCGGGGCACAGGCCTGTCTGGAATTCCTGTCACCATGGGTCATTGGTTAGGAACAGCTGTGGCTTCAGAGTGAAAGTAAGGATGGAGTCGAGAGCTCAGTAGCAGGAGCTGTCAGTTAATTATGCTCCAGTGGTTGGAGTCACGGCATTTTCACGTTTCCCTAGGAGCATGCCTTTAAGTTTCTAGAGTCTCTTTTGCTCAGGTGAGAGGCTCTACTGGCATTACCTAGTTCTCCTAGAGGCCTCTAAAGAGACCCTACCTCCATAACTTGGTCTTATACTGGACTTCCTGTGCTTTATTGGCAGCTTCTTATATTTGATCTGTTATGATTTAATTCGCTCCAAGGTTGTATTATAGTTTGAGAACTTTTCCTGGGTAGAGAGACTGGAGATAAGAATCATTTTGCTTATATTCCTTCTAAATCCAGAGTACACATTGATCAATTCTTTCCTGTTTGTCTTTTTTTTCTTTTTTAACAGCATCATATACAGCTAAAAGAAATCAACTTATGTTTTCAACATTCTGTCCAAGTTTACAAGTTCACTAAGAACATCTTCTGTCTTCCAAGTGATTGCTGGATATAACTTTACCAAATATTTCACCACCATGTATCACAAGTTGCCATTTTTTTTTTCTGGCCTCTGTAATCATTTTCTTGTCATTTTCCCTAGCTTCTCCCTACTGTCCAGTTTTAATATCCAGTGGTATATAACACAATTCTTGACATGGAATCAGTGGTCAGTAATGATAATCTTGGCCAGACATCACACCTGTAATCCCAGGATTTGGGAGGCAGAGACAGGAGGATTGCAGGTTCAAGACCAGCCTCAACAATTTAGCCAAACTCTCAGCAACCTAGAAAGACCCTGTTCCAAAACAATAATAATAAAGAAAGGGCTGGGAGATAACAGCTGTTCCTAGCCAATGACCCATGGTGACAGGAATTCCAGACAGGCCTGTGCCCGGAAGACATGGAGCATCTCCAACAAGCTACTTCAACTTGGGCATTCGCCTACAACCTTGCTGAACTCTTGAAGGACTTTACTGCAGCCTATTCATTTTTGTTTATAACAGAATCCTAGTTCTATGTCAGTTGTATCAATTTCTGCACCATTTAATTATTGCTTCATTAGTTGTGCCTAACAATCACAAGATCTCACACAAAACAAAACCTTCTTTTAGCTTATGTCTCTCTGGGTTAGTGGATGTAGGCTGGACTCAGTTTGGGGCAGATCTGTTCACTAGCAGGCCAGCTGGGTAGAATCTTTCCAAAATGATAGCAGAAGTGGAAGAGAACAAGTTGAACTGTGTAAGTGTGTCTAGTTTTGGTTACTCTCACTTGGTAACATCCCACTGGTTAAAATAAGTCAAGTGGACAAGCCCAAAATCACGAGGTAAGGATGTACACACTCTACCCAGAGAAATAGAGAGGAGAGGAAAGAAATATCTCAGAACAACAACCTCTTCAACCACAGAGATTCACCTTTATCATATTTGTTGTGAACCAGGTTTCCATTTTATGATTTGGAGATTGATTTTGCTTTCAAAGTTTTTCAAAGTAAAAGAATTTTAAATTTTCCTCGAACTAGGAGCCTAATTTTTAAAGTACTTGTAAGGCTGTCTTCTATAACTTTTTCAGTCTCTATGATTTCTAAAATTGTAGATAAAGAGAAAGTCTGCACATTACATACCCTGAAGAGAATGAGTTCTTTGTTAAAGTTCTACCCACTTTCTCTTTTTATCCATTTTAGGACTACAGATGAATCCCTAAAAAAAATCTGAGCTTTCTGCCTTTTCCAGCTCTTGCATACTTTCTGGTATACAATTTCTCTATGTGTTTTAAGATTATTACTATTATTATTTTTTGTGGTAGTAGTGATTGAACCCAGAGGCATTATATCTCCCAGCCCTTTCTTTATTATTATTGTTTTGGAACAGGGTCTTTCTAGGTTGCTGAGAGTTTGGCTAAATTGTTGAGGCTGGTCTTGAACCTGCAATCCTCCTGTCTCTGCCTCCCGAATCCTGGGATTACAGGTGTGATGTCTGGCCAAGATTATCATTACTGACCACTGATTCCATGTCAAGAATTGTGTTAAGTGCTTCAAATGCAGCATCTCATGGAATCTTCATCATACTGTGATGAGATTGGCATTCTTATTACATTATCCTAATCTCTTTTAGATGTAGAAGTGAGTCAAGATTTGAGTTTGGGTTTATCTGACTCCAAAGCAGTGTCCCCACCCTATTGTATAGATACTGCCTTTTTGTTTTAATTTTGCCTTTCTATAGACTCTTCCCTGAAAACAGAAATATCTCTATTGCTTAAGAAGCCCTTAAGTTCCATTGACATAGAAGGAGTTGCTAACTAGAAGAATCGGACTATAGACTACTATCAGAGGAATAAATAGCTTTGGGATGTTTGGTTTCAGTCTAGAATGAAGCCTCTGTAAGGAAGAATGGCTTGATGACAATCAGTTCCTAAGCTTGCCAGGAGTTCTCACCCCCATGGCTGGTCTGGGTTGATGAAGTGCCAGTGGCCATGAAAAGGGAGGGGGTCCCTCCACCACCTGCCAGATGCCACTTTTCCTTTCTTCTCTGACAGTAACTGCTTTTAAAGGAAGCTCTGCATTACAAGGCAGGAGAGGAGGTCCTGGGAGGAGAGGTGGTGAATGATTTATTTCCAGTTAACAAAAAGCCAAGGGAGTCTCTTTCTGAAGTTTTGTTTGGGGAATGTCTGGCCATCTTTATATAGCAACCTAAGCAGAAAACTCTGACCACCCTGCTATGGCAATTTGTTCTAGGTTGTCTTATTCTCTGCTCTGTAATTCCTGTCCTGTTCAGGCCATGCCAACTGTTCAGCTCAGCATTTCTTGTACTTCTAGCTCCATCTCTGAGGGATCTATCCTCATTACAGGGCTGGAGGGTCCTCATCTTCAAACTGAGCAGTCAGTTTCTGGAGAGAAATGAGATAATACAGGTGAGAGAGAGAGAGAGAGAGAGAATACTATAAAAGAAAAAAAAAAGACAAGAAAACAAAATAAAAATATTGTCTCTCCTTATGTCCCAGGCCCAGTGGACATATAATAGAAATAAAGACAGCTGAGTTGGCTAAAGAATGTAAAGGTGCTTGAGAGAAAAGGGACTCAGGGACAGAAATCATTAGTTTAGAGGGACCCTTCCTCTTGGGATTAATTGTGAATTATGAGGATGAAGTGAACATCTCTCAGAGTTGGGAGCAACGCCACACTGAAGTCCTCCTGATGTAGGATAGAAGAAATAAGTAGGTAGAAAGGAGACAGCTAGAAGGAAAAAGTAAAATATAACTTCAATATAAGAATCTGGAGCTAAAGTGCTTTAGCCTTTACTCTCCAAACCAGTTCTCTTTCCCAGGCCTGTCTCCCAAATTTCTGAGAAATCTCCAGATTCTAGAGTTTACTGGAAAAGATTATAATTGTCCTATGCATTGCTAATAAGACAGATAAACTATCTTGAGAAACCTGTACTTGTAGGACAGTTTCTGGTCAATCAGATAATGAAGACTTTGATCAGCTTGAGGACCCCGAGGATTACCAGACCACCGTAACAACATAAACTGCCTCAGGACTACCAGACTGAGATCATCCTCTCTACAGCAGAGCAGACTACCAGACCACCATAAACTGCCTAGAGGAATACTGGCCTGAGATTATCCTCACATACCTCCTCTAGTCTACCCCTCACAAAATCCCCTGTAAGAAAAGAGGCCTGCATTCCCCAAAATGTCTCTTTCCCTCATGAAATGGCCCACGTTCTCCCTTGAATATGCATTTCTTACTTTCCTAAACAAACCTCTATGTCTCTGACTGGCATGTGCTGAAATTCTTTTCCGTCATGTTCGCCAAGAACCTCACCCATCCTGAGTTCCTGAGTTGAGGAATGGATCCGTCACCCCAACATCTCCAACCTTGATTCATGGAGACTCAGATATAGAATGGATATAGAGGATGAAGGGCATGTAAATCAAACCCTTCCTGACCTCTCTGTGTGATGCTTGGTTGCCTTTGATAACTCCACTTATCTTCTGTTCTCTGGTTGAACACATCCAACTATGGTAAACTCCCTCTACTCTGAGACAGAGCTCTCTCTCCGTGGGTAGGTCTGTAAATATTTTTCTGTGCACTGTGTTACCATCACCACCCTCCCTGATCTATTATGCCCCAGAAGAAGTGTTAAAGAATTGTGAGCTGGGTTGGGAGGTAAAGGATATGAGATGTGCTTGGGGAATGAGGAAGCAGGGATTTCTAGCACTTCCCTGTGCAGAAGAAAGAGAGGGAGGCAGAGGAGATAGAAAGCCGTGGTGGAGACGCTGATGCCTGCCTTTGGCTGTGTGCTCCCAGTCTCCAGGGATGAGGAATGAGACATGTTCATCCCACCTCCCCTTTGATAAATGTACCCTCCCTGCCACAAGAGGCTGGATTTTCCTCTTTGGGGGTGTATAAAGCTTTGCTTTGGCTCTGGAACACAGTGATCCTCAATGGGCAGAAAGTCAGAAATGGTGGGGTACAAGGGAGACTAAGAGGGGAGACTCAGAGATTTGAAGAGACACGGGGAGACTGATCAAATCATAGAACAAAAGGGGCAGTAGGGATTGTGGACAGAGAGGGAGGAAAATGAAACTTTGAGGAGTGGCAAAAAAGAAGGAAAACGAGGGGCAGGTCATTTTAGTCCCGCGATGTTTGAATCGTGCGCTGTAGGTCCTACATTGGTTGGGTGTTCTCCAGGGCACCCTGAATCCTAGCCTAGGACTGTGGGACTTGGTCAGCACAGGAAAGCGGGGACTGAAAGAGGAGAGCTGTAGATTGCATCTGTGCGACCACGATCCTGAAAGCCCAGGGCTCCCAGTCCACTGCAGGAAGGTGGATGCCGGGCGGGTGGCTCTGGAGCGCGGTCATTTGGTAATCGCCCGGGCCTTAGTGCCCACCCCCCACAGGGGCCTCTCCGGGCTGGCAGGGAGGCTGGCACGAGCTGGAAGGCAGGAGTCCAGCTGCCGAGGCCTGGGAGAAGGAGTGGCGCGCACGCGCAGTTGGCCTGCACACCACATCTGGATCCGCTTCTGTGATAAGCAGAGAGAGAAATTCCAGGCGCGCCTCCCCTTCCCAGGGCCGGGGAAGATAGCCTGGGGGTGGGGCCTTGTGGATTACAGACTCAGGGCCATATCTGCTGGGATTTGGGTAGTGTTTTCTCTTTTGTTTAGAAAATTTTCACCAGTGAAACGCGTTTGGGAAAACCTTTTCTAAAGGCCGTGTCTTCACCAGGAGGGAAGTCACGTGCAGAAGGGTTCTCCGGTCCCCACCAAAGCCAGGCCTCTGTCCACCGAGGTGGAGGGGCAGCGACTCCCCGGAAGGCTGAGGACGGGTTCCTCTTGGGTCTTTGCCTGTCCGCCCCGGGGCAGGGGCAGAAGTGGGGCAGCTTGGGGTGAAGGAGGAAAAGCATTTACCCTGCTTGCTTTCACCTCTATTAGCTGCTAAGCACAAACCCGCAGTAAAATGTTTCACTCCTTCTGGGGCTCATAGGGAAGTAATTCTGGGCCCCGGGCCGGGATAGAGGTGGGGAATCAGAGAGGGTCTGATGTCCGGAGAAACAACAACGCTGCAGGGGGAGATGGACAGAAATGGAGAGAAGCTGGATATCACTCAGGGGCCTTAGATCCTCCTCTGCCAGCATGGTCAGAGTTCAGCCTGAAGCTGAGAAACTGGGGCCTGGCACAGTGGTGCATGCCTGCAATCCCAGCCACTGGGGAGGCCGAGGCAGAAGGATTTCAAATTGGAGGCCAGCCTCAGCAACTTAGCAAGACCCTGTCTCAAAATAAAAAATAAAAAGGGGTGGGGATGTAGCTCATTGGGTTAGACACCCAGTACCACAAACACATAAACACACACACACACACACACACACACACACACACACACACCACCACCACTGCTGCTACCACCACCACCACCACCAATAACGAAATAACCCAACGGGTTGATAGGAACCAAATTCAACCCTGAAAATCTTTTACTTTGTATAAAGAGCTACAGGAAGTGGAAAGTGAGCAAACCAGTTCCATCTCTCAGTCTCATGCTTATGGCTAGGACAGGACTGGGTTATATAGAAGTGTAGTGTACAGAAGTAACTATAGTGGCCAGAAGTGAAATGCTGGAGATGAGAGGAGGGAAGAAGTCACCTTGGACTGGGAGTGAGCAATCAGGAGGGACTTCATGGAAGAGGTGACTCTTGTGTGCCGTTGGACATTGCTGGAGCTTCACAGTTCATCACACTTTTGCAGACATTATTTTGATAGACACTATGGTAGTAGCAAAGGTGGAGAAGGTAGAGAAACAAGCATTAGTCCACTGTTGATGTTCAAAGTGTGAATGAACGTCAATTATTTGGGAAGCAATTTTATACAGTTCAAAATTCTAGGAATTTATGCTACAGACTGACACATGGGCAGATAAACATGGACAAGATATCCACTTTCAGAGTATTAGTAGCAGCAAAAGACTGCAGAAAACAACCTAAGTGCTCGCCAATAGGGATCAGGTGAAAAATTCCATCTAAGTAATGGAATCCCACACAGCCATTAAAAAAATAATAATAAGATAGCTCTAGATGTGTTGATTTTAAATAAATCTCCAAGATATTTTATATATATATATAAAATCAAGAAATCAAGACAGGCTGGGGAAGTGGCTTAGTGGTAGAGCTCTTGCCTAGCATGCATGAGGCCCTGGGTTTCATCCCCAGGACTGCAGGCAAAGAATGGCGTGTACAGCATGCTTTCACGTGAGTGACGTGTGTGTGTGTGTGTGTGTGTGTGTGTGTGTGTGTGTGTGCTTATATATGAACAGAAAATTTCCAGAAAGGCAGAAAGGCACACAGGACACTGTTCACAGCGGTTGTTTTGGGGAAAGTGGATTGAGGGTTTGGAATAAGCAGCTGACTGTTAAAACATTTTAAATAATTGTGAAATATATCATATTTCTAGATGACTGTATAAAACATATGCACCATCTGAAAAGCAATTATGAAGCACACCAGACTTAATGTACATTGTGTAATAAATACTTGGATTTGGGATTTTATGCTGTCTGCATGTAGAAATCTGGTACTTTGAGGTAGACAAGGACATACCTTCCTCTCCCATTTCCTGAGTGGACAGCAGGGCAGAGTGCAGTGGGAGGGCCTGAGGTCCTCCAGGGACGGCAGTGGTGTGCCCAGGCTTAGGAGGAGAGGGAGCAGGGCAGGGCGGGCCGGGCTCCAGGCTGAGCTTGGCTGAACCAGGCTTCACTTGGAGTTTCGCTGTGAGCTGTAAAGGACTTAAATGTGTTGGGGAGTGGCATAATCAAGGTGTTGCAAGTGCATATCACTATAATTATCAGCATGTTCACAGCTGTTATCTAAAGACCTGACCATGTAACTCAGAGGAAGGAAGACTTGTTTGCTCATGGTTTGGTGATTTTGAGTTCAGTCCTTACAAGGCCAGTGTCTTGGAGCTCCAGGCCTGGCAGTGGGAAGCAGAGAGAGGTTGAGCGCAAGGCTTCACTCCTCACATCTTGGAGGGCACGGGCAAGAGAGACCAAGAGGAGGAGGAGCCCTATATTATCCCCAAAGCTGCACCCCAGGGACCCACCTTCCCCGACCACACCTTGCTGGCCTAAGCCACCACCAAGCCATTACAATGGATTTAGCCACTGCTGAGGTTACAACCAAGCCCCACTTCCAACCTTGCCACCCCATTTCCGTGAGGGCTGGGGGACACCCCAAATCCCAACCATTACACTATGAATCTCACTATCTTGTACAAATGCAATGTACCAAAAAAAAAAAAAAAAGAACTATTTTAGAAAAAAAAGAGGAAGAAAAAACTGATGTTCCAGTAGTCAGCAAGTCTACAGCTCAGTGGACAGCATGGGCCTGGGGCGGGCAAGAGACTTTCTGCTCCTTAAGAATAAGAGTGGTAGCTGGGCGTGGTGGTGCACGCTTGTAATCCCAGCGTTTGGGAGGCTGAGACTGGAGGATCCAGGTTCACGGCCAGCCTCAGCTACCTAGTGAGGCCTTCAGCAACTTAGTGAGACCCTGTTTCAAAATAAAGAATAAAAAATAGGGCTGAGGGTGTAGCTCGGAGGTAGAATGCCCCTGAGTTCACTCCCTAATACTGCAAAAGAAAAAAAAAAAAAAAGAATAAGAGTGACCTTGGGAAGCACTTTACCCTATTGTTGGCATTGTTTCTGTTAGTCCTCACAGCACTAACAGGTAGGTATTTTATCCCCATATCAGGTGAAGAAGCAGAGTCTTAGAGACAGGAGGTGACTTACTGAACGACACACAGCTGGTCAGGGGCAGAGACAGGATTTGGCTCCAGGCCCTCCAAAGAGCCTTTTCGTGAAGCTTGTGTTCTGAGGTCTTCCAAAAGGACTCACCCATAGCATCTTACCCTGGCCCTGGATATTCTCCTGTCTTGCTATGACATCAGCCACGCCACTGATAAATGTGGAGTGGACACTGAGGCACTCAGCTCCTCTCACTCCTGTCACCTGCCTTCCATCAATCACAGAGGCCCTCTGTGGGCATGGGAATAACACAGGGTAGTGGAATCTTCTGGGGCATTGCTCCTGGGGATGAAGACAGCTTTCATCCTTCTACTTCTCTCTAACATGGTGTTCCTCAGAGTGGACATGGGCAGGCCTCTGTGCTCATGCCCGAGCTTTGCTGGGTATCTATACACAGAATGCAGCTTCTGAGCAAAGGAAAGAGTTAATGGACTTGCACCCTCCTGCCTCTGCGCCCCCTTGAAATGCACCAGTTTGATTCTTCACCCTTGCACAACCCAAGAAGGAGTACCATTTCCTGGTGTCTGATACAAGGGAGTGACTCCATAGAAAGATTTGGTCAGGATCCTGCAAAAGGAAAGAAATACCAGATACCATAGCATGGCCAGCACTCTAGCCCTGATTCTTGGGCCCGCTGTCATCTGTAAAAAGGCACAAGGGATGCTGGCCACCCCCAGAGTGTGTGCAGAAAGGGTGAAGGGCAGGGCTGGATGTACAGCCTTGATATGGCTCAAGGACCTTCTTGATTATGGTGAACCCAGGGGCTGAAATGGAGGTCTGCAAGTGTTGTTCCCTTTCTGGGAGTCTGGTGGGAAGCACCAGAGTAATCATCCTGACTTATATCTCCAGCCAACCCCCAAACACAGCTCCAGTCCCTGACAGAGGTAATTCTCCCTTGGACAGTAATGTGTGGAAACCCGCCAGTTCGAGCCTATACCGAGCATTCTTCTCCTTGACAGGACAGAGCTCAATGAATATTTCACCTTCATAATCTTGGCCACAGTCAGGGGTTTGCGAAGCTGTCTAAATCCAGTTTATCAGCAGGAATAAATGCCCTCAGACTTAAAGAGGGGGAAGCAGAACTTGGCTCTGGCGAACCGATGATTTATGATGGAACATCGAGCTGGGAATGGATGAGGAGTGGGGGGAGGGAGGAGGGAGGCTGAGTCTGTGGGATTCTACTCACAACCTATAAAAGCAGCAACATGTACTGTAACGAGAGATCATATTCCAAGATACATTTCCTCCTGTGAAGGATACGGCGTCTGGCATTCATCATTTGGTAGGGATGGAGGAACTGCAGGGACCACAGCTGCCTTTGGGGTGCTCGGCAGGTGTGAGGATGGACCCAGCGCTAGGTCTGTAAGAGTTGTGGCCTTGAGTTTGCATGTCCTTCCTCTCGGCTGTCCAGACGGCCAGCCATGCATGACTTCCTGCAGCCCCTGAGCTCTGTCCTTCCTCCGTCCAATGATGCCTGATTTACTCCATAAATCATCTCAGACCAAAGTCTGCTTAGAGTGTCTACAGTTACTACTTCTGAAACTTGCAAAGCCTTGTCAAACCAGTAGTTCCCTTACTTGGACAGTTAGCCTTTTGTTCAGTCTCTGTGACATCTGCAAGATCACTAACTTCCCACCTCTCTGCTGGTAGAATTGCAAACAATAAGCAGTATCTCTGGGATGATAAGATTGGGAGTCAGGCTGCTCAGCTCTGCCTCTTAACGGTTGTGTCATCTGGGTGAATTTATTTTTTTTGTACCTCTGTTTTTTCATCTGTAATTTGGGGACAGTGATGGCACACTTAAGTTCATTGCAGCACTGAGAGAATGAAATGGAGCAATGGCTCAGCCTAGTGCTTCGTGCATGGTTATTGTTCACTAGATGGAGATTCATCAAGATGATGACGATGATGATGCTGTTAGAAGCAGGGCTTTACAGTCACTACACAAGACTTTGAGCAAGTGATTGTTTTAAACAGCAAAGGGCTTCTTGTAGGTTGTATAACTTGGCTGCTTTTTTCTTTTTCATGTAGTTTTGAGATAATTGGCACCAAGGTCTCTTCTCAGCTCCTCTTTGGGTATAATGCAGTGAAAAGAGCATGAGCTTTGAAGTCACATAGGCCTGGAGCTGAACGGTGATCATGGAAAAATGACTTGGTCTCTCTGGGCTTCAGTTTCCTCATCTATAAAGTGGGAATAATAATAATAATAATAATAATAATAATAATAATAATAATGGCTACTTCACATAGCAAATTAAATAGGGTAATGTGCGGAATATAGCAGCCATGCAATGAGCAACTAGATACTAATTCCCTACTCTCCCTGTTCTAGAAGGTTCTAGGTTCCATGTGTCTAAATCCTCTTTCTTTTCTAAGACCTGCTGCCTACATACATTCCTATAGGACTCTTCTGGTTAGATTTTTGTAATATATTGTGGGTCTTTATTTCATGCATGCCAGATTTGTCACTCGAGGTATATGATAATCTTTGAAGGGCAATGTTTGTGTTAATTGCCTTTTTCCCTCATAGGAATTGCACTCCTGGGCACCCCAGGGCTTCATAAACAGGTGAGTGGAATTGACATTCACTTGAGGAGGAGCCAGCTGTTGACAGAAATGAACTGGGGGACTTTAGGAGCCAAGCCCTCTGTGGCTGAATTTCTTCTCTCCTGATTTCTTTCTCAATCCCTCTCATTCTTTCACCTCTAAAGCACATCTGCAATTCCAGTAGACTATGAGGGAGAAAAATGTGTGGTTCTTTTAAAGGGGAAAATAAGACATTAAGAGTAGAGGGGGACACGGAATATTTGTTCATTAATTTTTCTCCCATTCAATAAACATTTGTGTGATTATTTTGTGCATGACACTGTGTTTGGCTGGGGTGGAGAGAAGAAGGTTACAAAGAAGAGTGGACAAATTCTACCTCTTTCCTAAATTTATAGCCTTGGGTCACTGAGTTGGCAACTCTAGGTCTAGCTGACCTGCCAGGTTGGAATTCTATCACTTCAATTTCCACATGTAATGAAGTCAATTCCCTTGGACTCATGGGGTTTATCCAGAAGATGTAAAAGTGATTTGTTTCCCAGAAAGAATGAGAACTCTTTGAAGATGGTTTTCTGTTCAATATATGTTTGTGGATCTTGCTCCTAGCACAAGATCTGACAAATGGTAGTCCCAATATGTGTTTGTTGAGTAAATGAAGGAAAGATGGATGCTCTAGAGAGGAAGAAGAGATGCTAACATTAAGTGACAAGTGGCCTTGCAGTCTGGGAGGAAGCTTTTTCTGTGTACCAGCCCCGTAGTTATGTCCCATGGGCTCAGGCCTCTAGAGCGTGGCTTAATAAACAAGGAGAGAAAACAAAAGCCTTCTGACCAGCCTGCTCTGTTTGGATTGGCAGAAGGTTTCTGATTGGAATGAATGCCCCAGACATGAAAATCAGAGGCATTCCATATGAGAGGAAGGCTTGTTGGCTCAGCCTCCGACTTTGATGTGGAGCATATGGCCTTGACTTTGGGACTGCAAGAGAGGAGGGGAGGAGAACGAAGAGGCTTTGGCTGTGGGGACTTCTCAGTCTGTCTTGGTCCTTCCTGTTGGCCCAGGTATTCTAACTTGTCCTGTGTGGTCAGGGGTCAGGATAACAGGTTCTCATCTGCTCAACTCATTTTAATCTCTCTGGGCCTCAGTTTCTCCATCTGTAAAATAACAGGGTAGGTGAAATGATCTCCAAGACCCTTTCTCACCATTTAATGAGCATTTTTTTTTTTTTTTTTTGGTTAGCTTGTAGCTGCAGGTCCTGGCCAGGAAGCACTGGCATTTTTGATGTTTGTTGAGGAAAGAGGAGTGCAATATTGAGAAATCGAGCCAAGTCTCCTTTGCCTTGTCCTTTGCATTCATCACTGTCACCCCTGTTTTTGCCTGTCCTCTACTGTACCCCCTAAAGATGATGCTTTTGAAAGCTGACAGGTGGTGGAGTGGAAGCATATAACAGCCATTAGTCTCAGAGCCTTGGTTTTCTCATCTGCACGGGGAGGCTGCTACCGCCTCCCCGACTTGCAGGTTGCGAGGATCAAGTGAAGTCATCTGTGTGCTGCACCTTGTGAACTGTCAAACACCACATAAATGTAAAGAATTGTTATTCTGGCATCAAGCTGGCTGAGATGGGAAAAAATATAAGCAAATAGCTAGCCCCCTTCTTTATTGGGGATGTTTCAGTAAAAGGACTACTTCTCCTCTCAATTTACCTGACCTGTTGGTTTTCTCTGTCCCTTGGAGATTGAAACACTGCTGACCAAGTCTTCATTTCTTTGAATGGTTTTCCACTAGAGCAGAGAAAGCATTTTCCGTATGATTTGGCTTCTTTCGCTAAGCATGTGCACCAGCATCTGAGGTGGTGAGAATGAGAAGAATTTTTCCTTCATCCCTTGGGGCAAAGAGGTCCAGAGAGGCTGTGTTGGGAGCAGATGCCAGGAAAGGGTGGTAGTATGAAGTTCTTTTTCATGACTACATCAGAATTAGGGGTACAGGAGAAAGGGTGCTGAACAGGCCTCAGAGTTACTTGGCATTATTCTGGTCTTTGATATCTGCACTGTCAGTAAGAGTTTGAAGGGACCTTGGATGACCTCTAGTTGGACACCCCTCTTAGACCAGAGACTTTGAGCCTGGCTGAAGTCATCCAGCTCTTGTAGAGGGAGGCAGGAACTAGAATCCCACCTCTGGACTTGGTTCTAGGGCTCTTTCCACTGTAAACATGGATCTTTTTTGTTCTTCTTTTGACTCATTTCCCATCATTCCTCATTTCTTCCTTTACCTCTGTCCTCTCGCTTCTGTTTCCTAAACCCATTTGGTGTAACTCTTGGAATGGAAATGTTTTTTGAGTCTCTAGAGCGAGCTTGCTGCCTGATAGGCTGGGGTGAGTACCCCAAAGTGTCATGGGCACATTCTCAGGAGCATCCAGGACACCATAGGCCTTTTCTCAGAGACCCAGCAGATGCAGGAGACAGAGACTCCACCCATGAGTCCCAGGCATAAGGGGTCAGAGACAACCTGTGAACTGGATTCTATGGTGGCCAGTGTTTACCGTCCCCTCTCCCTTCCTCACTGACAGGGAAGGAGGGCCGAGACACCAGCCACAAATGTGGTCCAAGGTCTGTCTCCTTGCACCCCACCTTTGGGTGCTGCCGTCTCTCCTCCTCTTGGAATATTCCAAAGCCACAAGGATGTGCTCTGCCTCATCTGCCTGTCAGCCTGTCCAGACTCACCTAGATAGCTTTGGCCTAAGTTCAAGTGCCCATTTCAGCCGTGGGGCAATCTCTCCTTCTAGCAACAGCTGACTCTATTTATTCAGATGAGAACAATTTTCTCCCCCCTGCACTTTCAACAAGTTCGACCTCAGCGCCCCTCCACCCCCCGCCCACTCTGCTGCCAAGAGCAATACGAGGCAAAAGGAGGAGGTGGAGGAGGTGGATGGAGGGAGAGACACTCCACGATAATTGAGCTGTCAGCTGAGCCCTGGGTTTCCTGGATCTGGGGTGTCTCACTGCCCACACAGGCCCCTTTGCTGCTAATAGGGAAGGGAGCTTCTTTGTTTCCTAATCACACTTAGAGATAACTGTGCATCACACTTAGAGATAACTGTGTTCCGGCATGTGGGATGGGCCTCAGTTGAAGTAGCTTCTGACCAGCCTCCTCCATGGTGATCTTTCTCCTGGTCTGGGTTGGAACTGCCTCAGTAGCTTGATGGTCAGGAAATCAGTGCGTCACTTGGGGATGGTGGGCAGGGAGATTCATGGAAGATAAGCATAGGTGGTGTGACCCTCTGATTGGACATGGCCTCTTGGTGTTGAGGCTGTACTGAGTGTGAGACTGGAGATAAGCTCATCCCCAGAGTTGTGGAAGGCTTGAGACCCTGTCAGGAGGAGAAGGCACATGGGAAGGGCAGTGAGCACCTTCCTGCAAGTGCACGGTCACATGGAGCCCCATATTACTACTGTTTGAAAGCAGTTCAGTTCCCAGATTGGTGTCCATGGCCTTCTTGGTATTTGTCTACTTTGCTTGCCTCTTTCCTCATATTATTCTCATCATAGTGTCCCCAGCCCTCATCCAGAAACATCAGTCTATGAACACACCAAGTGTCTTGGATATCCTTGCTACACTGCTCCTTCTGCCTCAACTGCCCTTTAGTCATGTGCAAACCACACCCATGAACTGAGACCTTGACTGCACCCTATTTCTTCCCTAATTCCTTTGATTATCTCTTTGAGACCTCTCCCACTTCTTCAACTCTTTCCTTATCTCTCTTTTATAGCACCTAGAACACTCTATCTTGTATGCCGGTTGCTCATGGATGGTCCTGTCTCTTTCACTCAGTTGAACTTCCTTAAAGAGAGATTTCCAGCTTTCTCACTGTGGTGTCTTTTTCATGACCTAGCACAGGTCCTGTTAGTAGATGTGAAATAATTGCCTAGGGGCCTGAATCATCCCCAGAGCATATATTAATATACATTTCCATATAGCAAAGAGCACATTGCACCATGAAGATGGAGTTTCTGTTCTTGGTAGGTCTTAATCTTGAAGGAAGGGCTGTGACATAAAGGAAAGGACTCTAGGGCTCAGGGAGGTTAATAGGCATCGGATTTTAAAACTGTAAGAGGAATTCATGTAGTCCAACCTCTTATTATACAGATGAAGAAATAAGGTCTCAAGAGGTACATGTTGAATAATCATACAAGTATTAATGGCAGAGTAAAATGTTACTCACTCTGATCCAGGAATCCATAACTCTCTTATGTAGTTGCTGGAGAAGACTTTCTCCCAATGCTCCTGGGGGTTCTGGGTCCTCGCCCCATTGACAGTCTCACCTGCAATGGTCTAGTTTAGACATCTTGGGAAACCTAACCTACATCCTCTATACTGAATCCCAGAGGGAAGCCAATTTATAAACAACCCCTCATGTGTTATGGCACCCCTGAGACTTCAGGCACCCTTCCATTGCTGGACTCCTAGCTCTGCCCCCTGGGGGGTGACCTCAAAATGAATTTAAGGTCATAGTTGATGGGAAAAAAGACAGATGAAATAAAAAATAAATGAGAATAGCACAGAAGCATGGGACAGCAGATATAGGGCCAGGGCCCTGGGTTCTAAAAGGAGAAAGATGATCTTCCCGTGAGAAAGTAATTCGAGGCCTTAAAGTAAGCTCCTTGTAAGGGTCAGAGACTCCTATGACTGAGAAAGGCGAAGGTTCTGTCTCCAGATGTTGGGCTGACATGCTGAGCTCAGGCTCAGGGCTGGTGAATGAGGCATCTCAGAACAACTGGGAAGTCCTTTCAGAATTGCTTTTGAAACTGGATGTTGGCCGGGCGTGGTGGT
>PVLC010005495.1:18238-76035 GCA_004027655.1 Graphiurus murinus
TAATCCCAGCATTCGGGAGGCTGAGACCGGAGGATCCGGGTTCGCGGCCAGCCTCAGCTACCTAGTGAGGCACTCCGCAACTTAGTGAGACTCGGTTTCAAAATAAAGAATAAAAAATAGGGCTGGGGGCGTAGCTCGGAGGTAGAATGCCCCTGAGTTCAATCCCCGGTACCGCAAAAAAAAAAAAAAAAAAAAAGAAACTGGATGTTGAAATCATCTGGGGTAAAGAGAAGATATACAAATATCCCATTCTTCCTATCTCTTCTACCCTCATCAGCCTCTGAAAGGCAGTGATTTCTAACTATCTCTTCCTTATCCAGGGCTCTTTGGAAAAAAATAAGACACCCAGGGTCAAAGGGAGGGTAGCCCAGCCAGGCGGGTGTCCCAGCTGGGATGTTCCAGCAGAGCCTGGCACGGTCCTCACAGGCACCCTCGGTCCAAGTTGGCCTGTGCCAGCCCAGGCTTCATGCTTGTTGGCCGTAAGGTGATGGGCAACAGGAGGAAGTGGGGGCGGGGGAGGAGAAGGGCAGGCTGCATGCTGCTCTGGGTCACTTTCTCCCATCCCTGAAAAACATTTGTATTATTTGACCTCAGAGAACTTCCTTCTAAAAGACTGCCGAGACCCCCCAAAAGTCCTTTATCTGTACACCAGAGACCTTTGTTGGGCACCTCCCAAACAGAAATCAGATCTGGCCAGAGGGAGGATGGCTAGCAGTCCAATGGCAGCCGTCCTTGAGTCCCAGATGTGAGCTGTGGCTTCCAGGTAGGAGCCGAGAGGTTGGGATTTGCCATGTCCCCACATGGCTTTTGACTGCAGAACTCTGGGTTTGTGTAGCCTGCAAACATGTTGCCAGGAAGAACTCTCTTCCACACTCCGGCTGGCTCAGGGCCCCAGTGACTCAGGCCAAGGAACTGCGGCCTGAGGACCACAGGCATGATTGGATGCCGTTGTGCGTGCACTCTTGGGTCAGTAACATTGCCAGCATCTAGTTGTCGAAATTTCTGTGCTGTACAAGCCCACCTTGACTCTTGTTTTGACCCTGCCCACAATTTTCTCAGTCATTAGCATTTACTTGCCATCTCTTCAGACTCAGAAAATAAGCTCTCCTAGGCCCCCTGGGTCTTTGAAGTGGAGCAGGATTCCTACGACACCTGGAATACAGTGGGGGAATGTAGGAGGAGATCTTAAGCCTTTTGTTATCTTTGCATGGTTAGACAGATGTTGAAGAAATTGTTCTATGTCCTGATTTTTCCATTTGCTATGACACACAAACTCTCTTCTTAATAATTTTATTTTGAATGTGTGTTTACTTCAGGCCCTGGATCCTTTGCCTGGATTTCTTTAGATTGGCTCTGGGAACCAAAGCACCGGGAAATTAGTGCTATTATTTTCCAAAGCCTGCCATGGACAGGGCCATATTTTCTGACCTCAGAGAGAAGCTGAGATCCTCCCTCCTGGTTTCTTGAATCCTCTTTTGTTGCCCAAGGGGAACAAAATTGGCTGCCATCTCCAAGATCACTACACATCTAGCAAGAGAGACAAGCAGGCTCGATTTCTGCAGGTCTTCAAAAGGTCACAGTGGTTATGAGACTACAGTGGGCCTGGGGCTGGCTGGGATGAGGGGCTCTTCACATCTCTGGAGACAAGCCAGGTGGAGTTCCTTGAGACTTTCTTGAGGGCCCTGTGTCCCCAAATCCCATCTTGTCTCTCATCTTGGAGGGTCTGGCTTGGCAGCCAAGAACAACTTCCAAGGACTGAGATTTCCCCTTCCATGCAGGGTGGGTGGCTCAGTGGTGGAGTGTTTGCCTAGCATGTGTGGGTTTCTGGGGTCCATTCCCAGCAGAAAACACACACACACAAAAGAAAGGAAAAGAGAAAGAAAAAAGCACCCCCCCCCATTTTTCCCTTCTCCCTCCTAACTTTACACTTGTCTCTGCGCCATGGCCAGCTGACTTCTCTTGCATTTCAATTTTAAACATGAGGCTCTGTTAAGATGAAGAAGACAAAATCTCTGCTGGTTGTCATGTGTGCTTCTAAAAATAGTGCCCAACTACTATTTAAGACCCCAGAGTCAGAATTTCCCAGGAGGCAGATGCCTCGCAGGGGCCTGGGTGATTACTCAGCCCTGTATATGGGACCACATGTTCCTTGGGTAGTTGGACTGTGTCTTCCTTTGGGTCCTATCTGGCTGGCCTGATAGATGGACAGTCCCCAGATGATAAAGAAAAAGATTTGACTTTCCACTGACCTAGAGATCAGCCACCACTATTGACTGTCAAGAGATCTAGGGATCTGGTGTAGGCCAGAGGTTAAGAACAAGAGCTTTGCAGCCAGAACCTCTGTGTTCCTAGGGGTGTGGCCTTGGACAAATCCTTTAATATATTCAAGCCTCTGAGTCCTCATCTGTAAGTGAGAGCTAATAATATCTGCCTCATAAGGTAGATATCATAGTTAATGAAATGGTGTGGAGGAAATGCTCAGCAGAGGCCTGGCCCATAGTATGTGCTCAATCCATGGTATTGAGCACGTACTAATATGGTAGGTATTAGGGCATATATAAATTTAGCTGTAGTGATGCTTCTTTCTGGATGCACACTAATCTCTGTAAATGGAACAGGTGATTATTGACTTGCTTGTCTTTTACCTTCTATACTGGTCTCAAACTTGTCATCCTCCTGCCTCATAGCCTCCTAAATAGCTGATATTTCAGGTATGTGTCATTGTACCCAGCCAAGTGGTTAGATTTTTCAGCAGGTAGAAAAGTTTCTGAGGCCAAGAAAAGTTGCTGGGGAAAGGGAGGTCAGGAAACTCGTGATTTCCATTCTGCCCTTAACCCAGGAAGATCATCTCACTTGCACAAACCTAAGTGAATAGTGCCCATCAGAGTTGCATGCTGCACAGCCTGAGTGGCAGTTCTGGACACCCCTGGCTCTGAGAATGACCTAGATTGCTCTACATGGGCCTCGCCTTCAGAAGGATGATTCAGAAGGATGATTCATTTTCAAATGGCCTGATAGAAATGAAGGAGGTAGGAAGATCAAGGGCGGTTGGCATATTTCCCCTGGAGAATGGAATGCAGAGGGTCCTATTCTAGAAGGTTGCAGGGTTCCAGTGGTGTGCTGGAGCATACTAGCTCACAAGACCCAACTGAGCATATTTTTTTCCAACTGTGCAGTAAGAACATTTATACCACAGAACCCCCCCCCCCCACCTGACCCTGAGGGATGGTTATTAAATATTTGCAGCACACCTTTGATTTTGATGGAAGGCTAAAGATGTCCACAAGAAACAAGAGAGGATGTTGAGGAAGAGGATAAAAAGAAATCTTGGGCGATATGTTTGGACTTATGCACACACCTTTCGAAGTGGATTTTTGCTTGTTGAATGCAGTATGACGTGTTCATAGGCCACGCTGAGGAGAATGGCTCTACGTTCAGCTTTTAGAGACAGGGTCTCACCAAATTGCTGAGGCTTGCCTCAAACATGCAATCCTCATGCCTCAGACTCATAAGTAGCTGGGATTATAGGCGTGTGTTATCATGCCAAAGTCTAACATATGGCAGACACACTAAAAGAAGGAAAAAAGCCCTGTCAATTGGGAGTTTAGGTATGCTGTATACCTAAACCTCATATACATTATATTACCTAAGAACCATATGGATCAGGAGCTGCCATCCTAGTCCCATTGGACAAAAGTGACTCCTGAGACAGAGAGGTGCTCACTGAAAGTGAGGTCTCGTGGTGTAAACATAGGTCTTTCTGAGTCCAAAGTTCCCATTTCTAACTGCAGTGCTACAAATGTGAAGGAGAGAAATGAAGGAGAGAGAATGTGACTTTTCTAAGCTGTGCTACATCTTGAGTGGTTCTGGCTGTGAGGCATAGTTTTACTTTGGGGAGGCTTTGAAATCCTCTGGTAGATTTGGGTCACACTGTAATGCCCCATCCTAATCTGGGTTTAGAATATTCATTTATTCCATGCTCTGGATCTTAAACTCCTTCCTATTCCATTGATTCATTCAGCTACTCATTAAAGTCAACTTCTTCCTGGGAAGCATTCAGTGTGTGTGTGTGTGTGTGTGTATGTGTGTGTGTGTGTGTGTGTGTGCGTGTGTGTGCACACATCCACACCCAGAATAATAACAATAAGAAACCCAACTCCTAAGCCACATGTTTCTCTTTGCTGCTTGTTAATTTTAACAAGGCAGCTGGTGGTTTGGGCTGAGAGCTTGCTTTTCTATTAACCACAGATTTTCCTCCTATGGATTTCCTGTCTGTAGTTTTGGAGGTAGGGAGTCTTCGTAGAGGCAAGCTGGAGTCATTCCAACCTAACCAGAGCAGCTCTAAGAACCTGGAGAAAGGTAACCTATCACTGAGGCAACCTTGGTTCATCATAATAAGATTTTTAATAGCATATTAGTATGGTCTAGGCACTCTGCACAGTATGGGAGACAGAAGAGATTCAGATGACCAGCATTCCCAAGGAGCGTACAACTTAATAGAGGAGACTATAAATGCCCAAGGAGTTGTTATAAAGAAGAATTTACGGGTTCGCGGCCAGCCTCAGCTACCTAGTGAGGCACTCCGCAACTTAGTGAGACTCGGTTTCAAAATAAAGAATAAAAAATAGGGCTGGGGGTATAGCTCAGAGGTAGAATGCCCCTGAGTTCAATCCCCAGTACTGGAAAAAAAAAAAAAAAAAAAGAATGTGCCAAGGACTCTAAGGCACAGGCAATGGCTGGAATGCAGAGGAAACAGCAGATTCTGGATCTGGAAGTCTTCATGGAGGAAGTCAGATCTGCACTGGCCTTTGAGGGCGGGCAGGTGTTTTCATTTGCTGTCTTGTTGCAGGGATGAAGGGAAGGGCATTCCAAGAGGGGGCAACCCTATGATCATGGGAAGGCCCACAGGGGAGCAGTGACTGTTCAAGGATAAGGTGACTAAGGCACATGGGATCAGAATCATGGGGATCATGTAAGGTCTTGTGGGAGTCTGGATTGTTTTTAGGCAAATGATGGTCACTAAAGACTATTGCATACTAGAGGGATATATTCAGAACTGAGTTGTGGAAAGATAAATTATAAGTGGTCATTAGAGTGTGGAAGTTGATCATTTTGTCCAGGAGTGTGCAAGAGAAGTACAGTTGACCCTCCACACCTGTGGGTTCTCCATCTGCAGATTCAATGGGCAGTGGACCAAAAATGTTTGAAAAAACAGTTGCATCTGCACTAATCACATACAGGCCCTTTTCTTATCATTATTCCCTAATAATACAGTATAAGAGTGATTTGCCTAGAATTGACATTGTATGAGGTATCATATGTAATCTAGAGATGACTTAAAGTATGCAGAAGAGCTGGGCGTGGTGGCGCACGCTTGTAATCCCAATGTTAGGGAGGCTGAGACTGGAGAATCCAGGTTTGTGGACAGTCTCAGCTACTTAGTGAGGCCCTCCACAACTTCGTGAGACCCTGTTTCAAAATAAAGAATAAAAAATAAGGCTGGGGGTGTAGCTCAGAGGTAGAATGCCCTGGGTTTAATCCCCAGTACCAGGGGAAAAAAAGTATGCAGAAGAATGTGGGTAGATTATATGAAAATACTATGCCATTTTACACGAGAGACTTGAGCATTCTCAGATTTTTGGTATCTGCAGGAATCTTGTATCCAGTGCCCGATGGACACTGAGGGTTGAATGAGATAAGGTCAGCGGGAATGGAGAGGAGGAATTGAGTGCAAACCACAATTTAAGGAGAGGCTGGACATAGCTGAGGTGACTCTGAGTTTTGAGTTGGGTGATTTGGGGGCATTAGTGCAACAGCAAAGACGGGGAACCAAGGAGGGCTTCTCATCTCCATTGAGGCATGAACTTTTGGCAAGGTGAGTTCCAGGTGTTGCTGAGTCATTGAAGTGAAAAGTTCCAACTGCCAGTTAGAAATGTGAGTCTGGTTAGAGAGCTCGGGACAAGGTGTGGGTTCTAAACTTCTCTGGGTGGAGCTGAAGGAGAAATTCCAAGAGGGAAAGACCATCTCAGAAGGTAATACAGAAGGCGTGATGAGAAAGTGAGGAGGAGAATCAGGAGGGTCTAGGGGAAGAATATTTGGACAAGGTATTCAGTATGGTAGGAGCCACAGGGAGATTGGGAGAGACAAGTGGATTTTGCAATCAAGAAGACAGAGATGACAACCTTGAAGAGAAAAGGTGCAGTAGGCTATAGCCTCAGAAGTCATAGAACTCAGAAATGTTGGCTACACTTTACTCACTTATGAATGCATTCAGCACGTATCTATTGAGTACTGACTATGTTCCAGGAACTAAATAAGCACTGGGGAGATATAACCGGAAGCAAATAGGAGAATTTTCCTCCCTTTCTCCCTTCTTCCCTCCCTCCTTCTTTTCCTCCCTGCTTCCTCTTTCCTTCTTCTTTCTTCTATGGAGCTTGCAACTCAATAGAGGAAACAGACATTAAACCCATAATTATTTCCTCCCTGCTTCCTCTTCCTTCTTCTTTCTTCTATGGAGCTTGCAACTCAATAGAGGAAACAGACATTAAACCCATAATTATTAAAAGATTATTCAAAGCTGGGTGTGGTGGTATACACCTGTAATCCCAGTACTTGTGAGGCTGAGACAGGAGGATCACAAGTTGGAGGCCAGCCTTGGCAACTCAGCGAGGCCCTCAGCAACTTAGAGAGACCATGTTTCAAAATAAAAAATTAAAATTAAAATAGGGCTAATTAAATTAAAATTAAATTAGAATACCCCTGAGTTCAATCCCCAGCAACACACACACACACACACACACACACACACACACACACACACACACACACATACACACTAGTCAATTATGACATGATATGTTAGTCTGCGGATCAGGAAGGCCTTCCTTGAAGAAGTGATTGGAGCTGACAGGTGAAAGAAGGGCAGAAGAGTTGGTAGAAGGGGAGGAGGCAGCAAAGGGAAGGTCCTAAGATAAAAAGGAGTTGGTCAGGGGAACTAAAGGAAGACCTCGAAGCTTTATGGATGGGAGGGAGTGTCTTTCTTTAGAACTTTGTTAGTGAATCAAGGCAGAGATTTAAGTAGCTTGAGGTAGTAAAGTTGTGGTCATGACAAGGGAGATTGACTGAGTTTGGGAGGCAGAATTTCAAGAAAACCTATGATGTCCACCCCTGCGCCATGCCATGTATGACCCCTCCCCTTTAGTGTGGGTGGGACCCGTGACTTGGTTCCAGACAAAGCAACAAGGCCAAGGTTATGAGATGTTGCTCCTGTTATTTCATCACTTTATGTAAGTCCTGTCTGAGCAAACTACAGTGCAACTGTGCTGCTGAGGTGGAAAAAGCAAATACCTGTGAACTGCCTATATGGAGAGGGCCACGTGGCAGGGAGCTGAAGGAGGAAGGGAGTGAAGACCCTCACCACATAGCTGCAAGAAAGTAAACTCTGACAGCCAGCTGAATGAGCTCAGAAGAGGATTCTTCCAGATGAGGAGGCAGCTCAATGGACACTTTGTTTGCACCCATGAGACCCAGGCAGAGGGCCCAGCTAAGCTGTGCCCAGACTCCTGACACATTAAACCAGTCAGATAATACAAGTTTTGCTTTACTGGCTTCTGGTAATTTGTTATAGAGCAAGGGAAAATGAATACGCTCAGTATAACTTTTAGTTTGAAGTGTTGGAGGCTACGGAGATAGGGTAGCAGAGGCTGTGAGAGCAAAATGTTGGGAAGGGGTACCAGCTATGTGATTTGGGTAATCAAGGGTGGAGGGCATGGAGAAAGCAAGAGAGAAGAAAATGGAGGGAGAAGAAATAGACCCTTCCTAATGGCTCAATAACTTTATAAATGAGGCTGAGCTATCTGGGACTATCATTAATACTGATGATAATTTAAAAATGTTTTCCCTGAATTTTATTTAATTTGAGAATATTATTATACACACATAAAGGAGATTAAGCTGAGCATGGTGGTGCATGGTGCATGCTTGTAATCCCAGGCTGAGACAGGAGGATCACAGGTTCAAGACCATCTTCAGGAATTCAGTGAGACCTGCAGAAACCCAGCCAGACCCTGTTTCAAACAAAAAATAAAAAAGGGCTGGGGATGAAGCTTAGAGGTGGAATGCCCTTGGGTCTAATCCACCATACCACCAAAAACAAACAAACAAACAACCACCCCCCAAAACCATAATAAAAAACAAAACAAACAAAAAACAATAAGCGATTGATTAAATAGCTCATCTATTTTTAAGTAGTTTTTTAAGTTAAGAAATTTTCACCCCAAATTCTGACATCTTAACATCTTTCTAGCCTCTTGACACACAAACATACCTCTACACAATTGCATTACAGTTTGAGATTAAACTGCAATTGCTGTTTACACTGTACAATTACAGAATTTATATATGTTCCTTGTGGGTAGGGAAAATGCACATATAATATTAAAATGTTCCTTACCAAAGATTCTTCCGTATCATATTGCAATTTATATTGTTATGTTATGGTTACCTAATAGTATCAAGTTGAAGTAATACTTTAGTTATTTGTAGGTCATAGTAGTCATTAAATTTTTATAGCTTATGCTTCAAAGTCATCTTTTTGCAGGTAACTTTTTTCTTCTTTTGAGAAAAAAAATTTAGGATAAATTTCAAGTGGGGCTACTGAAGCAAAGGTTATAAACACTTTTATGGCACATGCCATATAGTCCATTAAAAATAAGTACTACATATAATTTAAGTGTTTCTCTTCCCTATATCCCACAGAAAACAGTTATTTGAAATAATTAATTTAGGGTTCATCCCTATGACCAGTTAGATTTAGGAGGTGATCCACTTAGGTCACAGAAGTAAGCTTCCCACAGATCATCCATCTATCAACTTATCTATTCCTCTATATCAATCCATCCATCCATCCATCCATCCATCCATCCATCCATCCATCCATCCATCTGTCCACTCATCCAGCTATCCATCCACTCATCTACCCTACCATACACCCACCCTTTCATCCACCTATTCACTCACCCATCCAACAGATATATAATAAACATCCACTATTGGCCAGGCACAATATTTCTACCATTTTCCAGGCAGACTGATCAGGGCTACTCCCTTTCTTCTTTCTTTACATAACTGAATCTGTCTGACTTCCTCCTCCCTCTCAAGTCTGTATTTGATGTCCACGTTAATCAGTCTTCATGGATTTAAAAGTTTTGGCAGAAGGAATACCTTGGCCCCTTTCATTTGCCTTTCTCCTCTGCTTCTGTCCCAGACAAGTGAAGATAGAATAGTATTGTTCTCGAGCTGAAGAAAAACAACTCATATACTTCACAGGAAGGGAGCATTAATCCATGCTGGAGATATGGTAGTTCCACTAATTCTAGGCCTGTCAAGAAATACAAGGTAATCTCATTAAACTAGGCATATTGTTTTCCACAGTGAAGACAGTTCAAGGAAGGCTATTGATTTGAGAGTTCTTAAGATTGTGAGATTCTTCCTCTAGATTGTATGCTTCATGTAATGCTCATTTTTATAAATTTCATTGTTAGCACCTTTGTTGGGTGTTTGTGGAGAACAGAGTTGTGGGAAGGAGTTAAGAGAAAGGGAAGATACGTCCACTGGATTTGTAGCCTGACTGGAAGGTGGCCCTGCCTTTCTCTTTGTCTTCCTTCTTCCTCTTTCCCTCCTCTCCATCTTTCCTTCCGTCCTTCGTTTGTAACATTTGTGGATCAAACAATAGGAACTAAATTACTTGTTTTGGTTAGTCTCATTGGTAATCTCGAGCATCTCTGGATTTAGACTTCTTCCTATTCCAGTGACCAAATAAGTATCTCTGACAAAACTTACTTTTGTTCCCATTACAGTCTTTCACACACAGAAAAACGACTGTGTCTGAAACCGAATGCGTTATGTGTCTAGCACTACGTGACCTGACACCGTCCACACTAATTGTTTCCATTCTTAACTAGACCCTAGCGTTCATTTGAAACCATTATTCATCCTCCCCCTACTTCCTTTCCTCGCTCTTTGGAGCCACATTCTTTCATTTGCTTCTTTCTCCTCAGTTTCTTCCATTCTTTTCCTGGCAGCCCAACATTTTTAGTTTCCATCAAGCTCCCAAGTAGTCCTACTTCGGGGAAGCCTTGCTTCAGATGCATTTCTTTTCATTCAGTTGTTCTGTGGTTTTTCTCTTTTAAATAAGTCTGACTTTACTCAGAAAATCAATCTCTCAATCTGTATTTCGTGTTTATGTGCAAGACATTGCAGTGGGTATCTTGGAAGGAAAAAGATGAATGCTTGGTTTCTGCTCATCAGGAGACTGTGGGATGTTCAGGCCCATAGGAAATCTTTCCCCAAACCCTGAAGCAGAACAAAACCCAAATCAACAAATCCAGCAACCACACACTTCGATATATTCCCGAGTAGATCTCTCTCACAGCTGTTACTTCATTCATCTGATTCTTTTTACTATGCTGTGAGTTCTGAGTGTAGGGATTTCATTTCTAAGGGGTTACTTAGCTCTTAATATATTCAGCCATTAATCCAGAAAAACTTCAATTTAGTGTCTTCTATTTGTCAAATACTGTGTTGCATTAGACAGCCCTAACTAGGATGGTCAAGCCAGATGAACTGTTACAGGATTTTGGAGGTGGAGGAAAGAGAATCCTTTGGGCTGGCGTAGCTAAGGAGGTAGACTGTGGGGTTGACACTAAGAATGTGTGGCATTTAGTTGGAGGGGTGGAGAGGGGCCAGAGGGGCTTTCCAGGCAAGAGAAAGAGAATGAGCAGGAGCGTGGGGGCTGGGTCATATAACACTGGTCCTGGGGGAGTGAGTAGAACAGTCTGGCCAAAGTGGAAGGTCTGTGTTTGTGTTGGGATGTCCTGGAAGATAAGGCTGGGGAGGCAGGCTTTTGTGTTGGAGAAACTCCCTAGCTGCTCCCCACCCTTGCTCCTATTGCTCCCTTTCCCACCTGCTTTTAAGCAGTTTCTATTTCTTCCTGGCCCCTCTCATCAATTTCACTCTCCTTAAGGATTGGGGCTGGATTTCTGCAGGCATATCAGATTGCAAATTCTAATATAATGTTTGGATACTGTACATTGCTGTGTTCTTGATGAAAACATCTGGCTTACCTCTGCATAAACCTGTCTGCTCTTGAGTGCCCTGAACCTACTTGTTTACAGAAGGCTCTAGACTGATTCACATATTTACAGCACTCTGCTGCAGTTCACACACAGAAAATTCCAGTCAGCCTGTATGTCTCAGCTAAAACTCATAAAATCTTGTAATGTCAGAATGGGGAAGGAATTTTTTTTTTGTACTGGGCATTGAACCCTGGGATATTCTACTTCTGAGTTATACCTCCAGATTATTTATTTATTTATTTATTTAGAAACAGGGCCTTACTAAGTTGCTGAGGGCCTTACTAAGTTGCTGAGGGCCTTACTAAGTTGCCAAGGCTGTCCTAGAACCTGTGATCCTCCTGTCTCAGCTGCCCAGGTACTGGAATTCCACTCTGGTTAGGAAGGAATTTTAAAAACTGCTTTGCTCAAGGCCTTCATCACAAGGAAGAGAAAACTGAGATCCAGAGGATAGTTATTTGCCCAAATTCACATTGCTGACATGCTTACTCATTATTACTTGATCCACTTGTTCATTGATTTAGTAAAACATTTAAGAAGTGCCTATACAGGCCACACACTGAAGCAAATACAAACATAAGGAAGAGAGCTGAGATCATATTCTAGTGAGACAGACTTAGAATTAGATTCCATGATAAACACTATAACTGTGATGTGAACAAGTGGGGAGAAAGGAGTTTTCTCTGTTGGGGAGACAGAGAAGGTCTTTACAAGTAGATTTAAAAAAGTGAGTAACAGGTTAGCCAGGCAGAGATGCAGCAAGTACGTCCCAGGCAGGGAGAAGAACAAAACAGCCAAGAATCACGAAAGGGTATGGTATACCTTGGCAATGGTCAGAAGCTCATTGTGGTTCAAGGGTCCTTGGCAAAGAAGGGTGGGATATAAAGCTGCAGAGGAAGGTAGGGGCCAGATTGTGGAAGGCCACATGTGACCTTCAAAGACAGCAGTGAGTTGGTAGAGGTCTTTAATCAGGAAGTGACCTGATTTGATTTTTTTGCTTAGTACAATAACATCCATGGTACTGTGACAGATTGCATAGGCTGATAGGGAGAGACTAAGAAGAGGACTGTTGCTTAAAATAAATCCTGATGAAGTCCTAAATTAATCTGGTGGTAGTGGATTTGCAAACGGGAGGCCTGATTTGGAAGTTGTAAAGTGAGTAAATTGGACAGGAATTGGCAATTGGTTGGTTCTGGGGATGAGAAAGAAGCAAGAGAGGAGGATGACCGAATTGAAGGTTTGGTGGGCTTGTTGGCAGGGAGGACATTAAGTGAGAGAATGGAGAAGATGGGGTGGAGAAGAGTGGAGAGTGGAAGAGGAGGTGGTGCTTTTGACTTGGTCACAGTCCATCCAGGGAGACAGAAGCAGCAGGGGCGGGAGCTCAAGTCTTGGATAGTTAGATCTGGCTATTTCCCATCAGAAGTAGGTGTGTCAAGGCTGAAAGCCAAAATGATGAAAGGCACTGATTCCAACCTGCTGCTCACTGTCTCCCTAACTCTTGATTCTTACTGGATTCTCACTGGAGTGAAGGAGCTGGGCAGCCATTCTTGCTCTAGTCTAGACCAAGGGGTCTTTGTTAGTGTTTTTTTTTTTTTTTTTTCCCTCAAGTAATTTCCCAGGACTGATGGCATCCTAGGACTCCAGGGGAGGGCTTGTCAGATGGAGTTTATTTACTTAATGAAAAGAACTTAATAATTTGGTTTTGTTTCCCCTTGGTTCTTTATTTTTCTTTCTCCCCCCTCCTCCTTCCTGGGCTTTGCAGGGCGGGAAATGGGTCAGCAGCTTGGCCAAAACATTCTTGAGTATTTAATTCTTCGGCTGTTTTACAAGCTTGCCTGGTTTATGTAGCTAATCTCTCTGCGCCTGGTCCCTGGAGGAGTGTGTGTGTGTGTGTGTGTGTGTGTGTGTGTGTGTGTGTGTGTGTGTGTTTGTGTAAGGGGTGGATGGTGGTAGGCAGAGGCCTTTTTAATCAAACTGTGCTCTGGACTCTGGCTCATTGTTCCTTATTGTTCAGGCCTTTCTGCTGGGTCTTGTTTCTGTGTGCACGCTCTTTGAGCTTTCCTGTTCAGTCTGGGGAGCTTGGTGAGGGTATTGTCTCACCAAGCTGTGAGCTTTCGAGACTCTTGGAAAAGTGTGGAGAGACATGATTCCAGGCATGAATGGTCATCTGCGGGCATCCCTGAATCCACAGCAATCACACTTCACCCAGAGCAGACAGTAAATAGGTATGTGCTCTGGAGTGAAAGTCATCCCCAGGCCTCCTCTTTCTTCCTTGGAGAGACACTGACTACTAAGGAGTTTCCTGCTGACCCAAATCTCCAGCTCACTCTAGCCCTTCTCCTGGAAGAACCACAGCTAACTCAAACACAGTCTCCTTGTGTCTCTCAGCTCAGTGGCATCCCTCCTGACCAGCATGTCATGCTAAACATTTTAATTAGAACTTTGTCAAGGACTTTGATCAGCAGCGATGGAAAGAGTGCTAAGTGGGGGCTGGCTATGGAGGACAGGGACATGGGGTAGTTTCAGCCTGTTTCTCTGTCAGAAAGTGGGATGGCTATAGGTCCCAAGTTACCTGAATGTCTAGGGTTTCATCTTAGGAAAGTATTCCTAATGGAAGTTGCCAAATCTTTAAAAGATAGCCATTATTACTACCAGCATTATTATTATTTGTATTTTACAGATGAGGACACTGAGGGTCAGAGGATTAAACGCTGTGTCCAAGTTGGCTCCACCAGTGAGTGCGGAGGCAAGACTGGATCCCCTCCACCCAACGACTGCACTGTGTGATTTTCACAGCCTTTCTCACACACTCGATCAAAGTCCCCACCACAAAAATGTGAGATCAACCCAGGTGTGATTATCCCCATTTGACAAATGAGGAAACCATGACTGAGAAAGGTCAAGTGACTTGGCTGGAGCCACAGGGCTCATTAGTAGTAGAGGCAGACATGGTTTTGATCTCCTGATCTTCTTCCAGAATCTTCCCAACTTCTCCAAGCTGCCTGTTCTTTCTTGTCACGGCTGTGCTCTATTCTTTTTCTGCATGGTGGAAAAATTCCCCTGTTTTAATCTCTCCAACCTTAAAGTGTAAGTTAAAGAACCCCAGGGAAAACAAATCAACTGCCGTGCTTGCCGTTAAGGCTCCCTGGAATTAATAGGACAGTTATTGTATATAAAACACTAACCCAATTAAAAACATATTTATTGAGGCTTAGCAAGTCTGTAATAGCTATAAATCTCCTTTGTGGTCATTAAAAATTTAAAATATGTTTCTAATAATGATGCAATTATTTATATGATTGCACGAGTAAAATAGAACTAAATTTGGAGAATATGGATTTCAATCTGTAACCCTCACATAGAGAGCCTAGAATGGTGGGGGTGATATAGAGGGAACAATGAGGGTTTCCTTAAAAGACAAGGGTGAGCGGGAGCATGGGGAAAGTTGGCAAGGCCCCCTCCCTCCTGCCCCTGTGCCCCAGCCCCACCTGGGCCTTGTTGGGTGTTTCTGTTTACTTTTCACATGGTATCCATGCCAAGTATTTTCACTGTGTTTCCAAATGGACCCAAAGTATTTCCTGGGTGAGAGTCACAGAAGAAGCCAGGGAGTCAGTGCCAGCGGACTGGGCCATAGCAGGTCAGCCTCGGTGGCCTGCCATTCCTTGCCTTGATGCTGCTGAAGTGATATAATTGAGAGGTATTGTTTTGGTGGTAACAAGTTTTGACAGCCACTGTAGAGTTGTTGCCATCGTAGTGACAGAATTTTACTGTCACTGTGATCTCGGGGGATGTTATTTACCATACACTGAGACGAAATTGATGGTATTGTTTACCATTGAGATGGAACTGAGCTGTTCAACAGATGGTGTTTCCTACAACACTCACAAATGTTGAACCTTGCATTATTTATGTTTTCATTCATCTCCCCCCATTGAACAAATATTTTTTGAGTGCCATTTAATTGCCAGGCACTGGATATGCATTATAAATGGGTAGAATAAGTCACGCCCTGCTGGTGTGATTCCAGGGTGTGGGAGAAAACCCTGAATTAAACTCTTCCCATCTACTCAAATTCTTTTAATTTACACAATGAATAATTACTGAATACTAACTATGTGCCAGCAACTTATCCAGGTGCTGGGACTGTGACAGGAAGTAAAGTTCTTGCCCTCATGGAGCTTACATTCTTGATGTCTAAAGTTAGTTGACAGAAAGATAAAATATTCCAACTGCACAATAAGAAATAAGACTTGGAAAGGTATTCTTTCTTTTCAATGAAAATGAAACAGTAAACATTATTTCTTTTTGAAGATAACATGATTTTATATAATTACACAGTATGCACAAAAAACTATCAAAACTCATAAATGAGTTCAGCAACTTTGTAAGACATAAGATCAAAATAAAAAAGTCCATTATGTTTTTATACACTGGCAATGAATGATCCCAAAATGAAATTATGAAAACAAATTCATTTACAACAGCATAAGAAGAATAAAATATTTTGGAATAAACTTAAAAAAAGAAGCACAGACTTGCACATTGGAAACTGCAAAACATTGTTGAAAGAAATTAAATAATAGCTAAATAAATGGAAATATATCTTGTATTCATGGATTGGAAGATTTAATATTTTTAAATGGCAATATTCTCCAAATTGGTCTACAGATTCAGTGCAATCCCCACTAAAATCCCAGTTGTCCCCTGCCTTTTTTTTACCCTTGTGGGGATTGACAAGCTATTCCTAAGATTCATATCAAAATGTAAAGGAAAAAGAAGAGCGAGATTGGGAGATTGACATTTCTAAATGTCAAAACTTACTATACAAGCCGGGTGTGGTGGCGCACGCTTGTAATCCCAGCATTCGGGAGATGGAGACCGGAGGATCCGGGTTCACGGCCAGCCTCAGCTACCTAGTGAGGCACTCTGCAACCTAGTGAGACCCGGTTTCAAAATAAAGAATAAAAAATGGGGCTGGGGGTGTAGCTTGGAGGTGGAATACCCCTGAGTTCAACCCCCAGTACCGCAAAAAACAAACAAAAAAACAACTAAAAAAACCTTACTATACAGTTACAGTGATTGAGACTATATGGTGCTGACATAGGTAGATAGATCAAAGAAATAGAATTCAGCATCCAGAAATAAACTTTTACACTTATGCTGAATTGATTTTCAATGAGGGTGCCAAGACAATTCAATGGGGAAACGAATAGTCTTTTCAAAAAATAGTATTGAGGCAACCTTATAGCCTCGTGCAAAAGAAGGAATTGGGGTCCCTACTTCATGCCACACACACACACACACACACACACACACACACACACACACTAAGTAAAAATAGATCAGAGACTTGAATGAAATCACTGAAAATATAAAATTCTTAGAGATATATAGGTATAAATATTTCTGACCTTGTATTAGACAATGGTTCTTTAGATATTTCACCAAAAGCCCAAGCAACCAAAGAAAAAATAAACTACAGGCTTTTGTATTTTAAAAGACATGATTATGGTTTAGGTTTAAAATGTCCCCCTCCCTGCAGAAAAAGCTCTTGTGTTGAAAGCATGGTCCCCAAAGCAGGAAGGTTGAGAGGTGGGGCATGGCGAAAGGAGATGGATCACTGGGTCATGGTCCTGGGGACTATATATATGTCCCTAGACCCCTCATCTCTTTCTTTTTCTTTGTTCCTATTTCCATTAAGTAGAGTGTGTCCTTTCTCTGCTTCCCTTTGCCCTATACCCTGTCTCCATGCTTCTAGCCAATCATGTACTGAAACCTCCAAAACTACGAACCCTAATAACCTTTCTTCCTCTAAGTTGTGCTTGTCAGTATTTTGGTCACAGCAGAGAAAATGCTAAAACAGACACCATTAAGAAAGTGAAAAGACAGTTCACAGAATGGGAGCATGTATTTGCAAACTGCATATCTGATAAGGATTCAGTATCCAGAATTAAAAAGTAGAAACTCTTACAATTCAATAATAATAAGAAAAATAGCCCAACTATAAAATGGGCAAAGGATTTGAATAGGCATTTCTCCAAAAAGATACACAAATGGTCAATAAGCAGAGAAAAATGGTGCTCAAACATCATTAATTACTAGAGAAATGCAAATTAGAACCACAAGGAGATAGCACTTCATATATATTAGGAATGTTATAATAAAAAATGAGACAATCATACGTGTTGGCCAGGATGTAGAGATATTGGAATCTCCATTTCCTGATGGTTAGAATGAAAACTGATGCAGTCACTTTGGAAAAGATTTGGCAGATACTCAAAATATTAAATATAAGCTGGGCATGATGTCTCAGAAATCCCAGTACTTGAGAGGCTGAGACAGGAACCCAACCTTGGCAATTTAGCAAGAATCTCAGTAACTTAGCAAGACCCTGTTTCTAAATAAAAAATAAAATTGGGCTGGGGGTGTAGCTTGGAGGTAGAATGCCTTTTTACTCAATCCTCAGTACTAAAAAAAAAAAAAGTTAAATATATGGTTAACATATGACCCAGCAATTCCACTTCTAGATATATACCCAAGAGAATTGAAAATATGTTTCTATGTAAAAATATGCACAAGAATGTTCATAACAGCCCCAGTTCAACAAATCCAAATGTTCATAAACTGATTAATGGATAAACAAGATGTAGCATATCTATATGATGAAATATTATTCAGCCATGAAATGGAATGAAGAACTGATGCATACTACAGCATGGGTGACCTTGAGAACATTATGCTAATGAAGGAAGCCACATACACAGGTTACATATGATTCTATTTATATGAAATGTCTTGAGTAAGCAAGTCCACGGAAACAAGTTAATGAGTGATTTTCATGGGCTGGAGGAAGCAGAAATTGAAGGAATAATTGTTAATGGATGCAGAATCAATTCTCTCTCTCTCTCTTTTTCCTTTTCTCCTCTCCTCTTCTCCCTCTCCCCCTCCTCCTCCTCCTTTTCAAAAATATTGAAATACTCACTGAGTTGTTCAAACTTGGAATCATTCTGTCTCATCTTCCCAGGATTTCTTTTTGAAGTGATGAAAATATTCTAGAATTAGCTTTGATGGCTACACAACTTTATAAGTATATAACAACCCCGAATTATATACTTTAAATGAACCAATTTGTGGTATGAGAATTATATCTCAATAAAAAAGTATGAAAAAATAAAATAGACTTGAAATGCAAATATCCATAAAAGAAGTTACAAACGATTAAAATTTTACCTATTTCAGTACCTGGTATATAGTAGGTCTTGTCTATTAGGTATTCAACATATATTTATTGAATAAATGAATGAATAATCAAGTTATTTTTCCAGGAATTGGGTTTTGAAACAGAAAGAAGGCAAAGAAGCATGAGGGATTGCCGGGTGTGGTGGTGAACACTTGTAATCCCAGTACTTGGGAGGCTGAGACAGATCACAGATTCATAGGCTGCCTCAGCTACTTAGTGAGGCCCTCTGCAACTTAGTGAGACCCTGTTTCAAAGTAAAGTATAAAAAACAGGGCTGGGTATGTAGCTCGGAGGTAGAATGCCCCTGGGTTCAATTCCCAAAACACAAAGAAGAGCAGAGGGTCTGGAGAGGGTTAAAGAACATGGCTAATGTATTTCTGCTTTTCACAATTTTACTTAGTGCTGTCTCTCCATACTCCTATTGTTTCCCTTCTCTGACCTGCTTGTTCTCTACTACCTAATACCTAGTAGGCTCTCAGTAAAAACTTTCTTCATATCAGAATGGTTAAAACCTCAGGAACTTGTCTGAGACTCCTTAGTAACTTTGGAAAATGATGAGGCTTGAGAAAAGCTACAGATCCTAGGTGAGATAGCCAGATTTACTTTTTGAAGCAGGGCTCATATATTGGACAGAAAGCTAAGCCTTGGTCCCTCAGGTCTTCTGCATTGCTGTGCGCAAGATGAGTGCATCTCCCTTCCATGTTCTCCAACAATGTGGTCTGGAGCTAAGCCAGGCCATAGGACAGAAGAATATTTACAGCAGGTCCTGCAGATAATAGCAGTCTTGTTCTGATCTGATGGTAGGAAAAGCTGATGGGTTCAGTATTGACTCTGAGCTGTGTAGTTCTAGAAGGGCTGTGAAGTCATTATGGGAATGTTCACAGTTAGATAAAGATCAGAGTCAATAGAGCACACCTGTGCTCACGCATGTATGCATGACTCCATAGATTGGTGTTATTAAAGAAAGTGTAAAATGAACAACACATGAACACATTTAAGTGTACGAGAGAAGCATATATTCATTTAACAAATAATTTCTTACCTACCTTTAATAATGCCTTTAGGAAATTTATTGGAATCATATAAGAAGGACTGGACTAAATTTTCATCTTGCTCTGTCACTAAGCCCAATTTGGAAACATGGCCTGACTTCTCTCATCTGAAAAAGTCCAAAGTTCACCTTTTTCCACTTGATTGATAGAGGGGATAAGGGACAAAGACACAAAAGCTAAATTCTTTCTTATAATTATTACTAAATAAAATTTATATGCAATGAAGATGAAGTTACCTTACAAAACCAGGAAGGTAACAACAAAAACAACATTAGTATTGATTTTAATTTGCTGTAAACTAAGGCATGTCTATTGTCAAAAAACTGGGACTGAAGAAAATCTTTTAACTCATCTGGAGACTAGATGACCCATTCCCTTCTACAACCATGCATCACATGCAGTTTTGGTTTTTGCTCTTTTTATCTCTCAAATTCTCAAGTAGTGTAATAGTAGGTAACATATTTTTTGTCTTTCCCATGCATCAGGTGTTGTGCTAAATTGTGTACTAGTGTTATATAATTTAGTATTCACAAGTATGACTTAGGTACTATTATTTTTATTTTCCTTTTTAAATGAAGAAACTGAAGCACAGAAAAAATAAGTAACTTGCTCAAGGCCAATTATTAGCAAATAACAGAGATAGATTTCAGACCAAGGCAATGTAGATCCAGGGTCTTAATACTATACAATATAAATTCTTGTTTTATGATTCTCTGGCATTAATTGATGAATTGAGTATGTTGTATACATCTGTCCCAAAACTGGCGTAAGAAAAGGGATAAGAGTAGGGAGTGGTTTATCATGAATGGAGAAAGGATCTATGCTTGAACTATATGGTGGTTTTGCAAGAGTTTTTTTTTTTTTATGGTGAGTTGGGTGGCTTAGAGTTGGCCCAGCCATTGGGATGGGTCATGCAAAGTCCAGGTGCAGGCTTTACTTTCCATCTTCTTAGTTGGTGACAAGTTGTCATCTTCAGAGTCTTGGCTTTCTACAGTTGTCTGTTCCTTGTTTTTCATTGGTTTCTGGGTATAGAAAAAAAAAAAAAGAGAAGATAAGGTGAGAAGGAATTCCTTTCAGAGGTCAGGCTGAAGGGTGCTACTCCACCTCTGTTATTCAGAAGCAAGAAGATGCCCAATGACTTGGGATAGCAGTTCTGAGGGAAGTTTAGGTTGATCCCTGTTCTCTATGCTTAGGTTCCCAGGCTTTGGTTTATGAGCAATAAATTCCTCTATGAGGTTTGTCTTTTCATTTTACTGGGAAAAGTTTCCACATAAAGTCCTTCTCTAGGCCATCAAACTTCCCAGAACTCTTGGGAACTGCATTCCATCTACATGTTTTGTAATTTCCTCTTCATACTGCCTCCTCTTCTGTCAAGAGCTCCATTCCAGTGTCTCTCCATCTGTCCTACCCCAACTTATGATCCCAAGAAGCTTTGCGCGCACTCTCTCTCTCTCTCTATCATTTTTTTTTTTTTTTTTTGGTACTGGGAATTGAACCCAGAGACATTCTACCTCTGAGCTATACCTCCAGTCCTTTTTATTTTTTTGTTTTGAAACAGGGTCTCACTGTTGCTGAGAGTCTATCTATGAAGCTGAGGCTAGCCTTGAAGCTACTATTCTCCTATATTAGCCTCTCAAGTGCTGGGATTACAGATGTGCACCACCATTCCTAACTAAGCCTTGCTTTCTTAATGCTGCCATTTTGAAAATTTTGCTTCCTACTCTAGGAAGTGCTTTATGGGTAAGACAGGAGACCTCTTCATTTATCCATAAGGTGAAGAATAGAAATCTATGCATTGTTACAGGGCTTTGATGTCATCCAGTTAAACCTACTTCTCAACATAAGGATTGTTTTTACAGTGTTTATGTCAAGTAACAATCTAACACGTGTAGATACCTCTAGTGACATGGAACCACCAGCTTGACTTTCAGACAGTTCTACTAGGAATTTTGTTTTTAGTAGAAAAATGCAATATCCACGGTTGGTCCCATTTCTTCTCTCATTCATGTGACAAGTCTTGAAACTTTTGAAGACATCTTTTTGGCTTTCCTCCCATTATTCATGCTAAGACATTATCCATTCTCTCTTGAGGCTACATGTCTTGTTTTTTCGGTGATTTCTTATGATTCCAATGATTCCTTCCAGGCATTTTTCAATGGAAGTGAAGGAAGGAATATTCCAAGTATGGTCCCTCAACACTAAGGATGATATTACTTCTGTGTTCTGTGCTATATGAATTTATCCTAAGAATATGTCAGTGTTTTATTTGGTAGCCACATTCCTATGTTAAATTTTCAGGAAATTACATCCTTACATTTTTCTCACTAATATTGCTATGTAGACACATTTCCTTTATGATCCAGTGCTCAGTTAGTGAGTAGAATGGGATTAGGGTCTTCTGTATGAGTAGAAGCATCCTCTGTCTGAATTGTGGCTACCTTTACTCTCTGTGCAGACAACTGGTCTGATCTGGGGAAGCTTGATACCATATACTGTCATGTGGCTGGATGAATTATTTGGTGAAACAACCTGAGTGAACCTTTGGCTAAAGTCAAAGGACTGCAGTAATGGAAAAGAGGCTATCACTTTATTAGCTGCTTAGCTGGATGAGAAGTAGGTGCTTGAATTGGGTGTAAAAACCAGGGTAGAATTTATCTGAGAAGCCAGAAGAATGAATGGAACCCAATGACTGCATTTCCATTTGTTGAAGTGTGGAAAGAAAGTTAGACATAGTGTCTCCTGTTTGAGTTTATGCTGTTTAACCCTTGAATAGTTAGTGTCCAATTTATAGACCTGGCAAAATTCTCCTCCCTGAACTGAGGGCATTTGTATTGCAATCAGAAGAAATGTCTTGAGTATTCTTAGCTGCTATGACAGCACACTGCTGAGAAACCATGGAATAAAGAAAGACATGGTTGTGCTCCCGAGGACGCCAGCTTGAAGTTTCCTCAAAGGTATAGGGACCTTGATTTTTTTCCTCCAGAATCTTCCAGGTATCACTGTGATCAGAGAGTTGGGAGCCCTGCTGGTTACAAACTCAAAATGGAAGGGCAGTACCTCCTAACCCAGGGTAGAGGTGCTATGACACCAGTAAGGATAGAAGAGAGTCCACAGTCCTCCTGAGTTGGATGCTGTGGTCAGAGGGAAAAGCACTGGCAGGAAGGAATAAGGGGTGGCAACTTCTTCTCAGTGGTACCCTCTCCTCTACTTGTCTCCCTCTTGTCTCATTGTTTACCCCTACTGTTGGGATAGATGGCTGAGAGGGCCCACACAGGGCTTGACACTGGGGGACGAAGGCATACGAGAGATGGCCCTGGGTTTTTTCCAGACCTTGGTTTAGGTAAGAGTACCAAAGAGCTTTGTAAGATGGTCATGTGGGCTTGTCCAGCTCACTAAGATGGAGTCTTAGGTCACATCGAAAATGTATTTGTCCCAAGAGCATCTCTGTTTAAGTGGACCTTTAGGAATTTAGCAAGAGTCTCAGAGATCTCCCCATCTATGATATTAATCTGGATTGTAAATTGTATTAAGAAGCCGGGAGTAGTTGATTTAATTGTAGTGGACGCAGGGGGCAGAGGGGCGCCCTAAAGCACATGATGTAATTACACAATCATATCAAGGTCACTCACCGAAGTGAACCTGAGGGGGAGGGAAGGGGAGGGGATTGGGGTGGGAATTGGGGAAAGGGTCAAATGAGAACTGTGTGCAAATATGTTGTTAACAACTCGTACTTAACAAAGATGCATGCTATATTGCACGAATTACTACAATTAAAAAAAAAAAAAAAAGTTAAGCCGGGTGTCGTGGCGCACACTTGTAATCCCAGAGTTTTAGAGGCTGAAACCGGAGGATCCGGGTTCGTGGCCAGCCTCGGCTACCTAGTGAGGCATTCCGCAACGTAGTGAGACCCTGTTTTAAAAAAAAAAAAAAAGAAGCCGGGAGTGGTGGCGCACGCTTGTAATCCCAGCATTCAGGAGGCTGAGACCGGAGGATCCAAGTTTACGGCCAGCCTCAGCTACCTAGTAAGGCCCTCTGCAACTTAGTGAGACCCTGTTTCAAAATAAAGAATAAAAAATAGGGCTGGGAGTGTAGCTCAGAGGTAGAATGCCCCTGAGTTCAATCCCCAGTACTGCAAAAAAAAAAAAAAAAAAAAAAAATTAAGAGATGTCTAGGATTCGATTAGCTGATTTCAAGTGTGTTGATGAGATGATTGGCATGTGGAACTGCATATTGAGGGGGAAGTCTCACCCTGAATGTGGGTGCACTGTCCAATAGGCTGGGGGACTGGATGAAATGATGGATGGAAGAAGGAGGAAGTGGTAGAAACAAATGTTCAGTTCTTCCTGGGTGAAGGGGTGTCTGCTCTTGCTTGGGAATACTGGACTTGAGCTCCTTTGCTCTGTTAACTGGACTATCACCAGTGATTCTCCTGGAGTTTCCTGGTCTTTCCATCTTGGACTGGGGCTGCATCATTGGTCACTCCTGTTCTGGACTGTTTGACCAGCTGCTGCTTCCTCTAGTTCTCTGCATCATGTGGGCAGCCACCTGGACCACAGAGTACTTCTGAGTGAGCTGACTTGATAAATCTGCGTGTGTGTGTGTGTGTGTGTGTGTGTGTGTTTAATTGGGACTTGAACCCAGGGGTATTCTTTCTCTGAGCTACACCCCATAGTCCTGTTTTATTATTTGAAGCAGAATCTAACTTAAATTGTGGAGGCTGGCCTTGCTAAGTTGCGGAGGCTAGCCTTAAACCTGTGATCCTCCTGTCTCAACCTCCCAAGTACTCAGATTACAGGCATGCACCACCATGCCTGGCCCTAAATCCCCTTTTATAATATATAAATATCCTGTAAATTGTGTTACAAGGTTCTAGAGAACCTTGACTAATATAACATCTCTCATCTTTATTGATAAATTCTAGCCCTAGAACTATCTTTCTGGCAATCTAGCACAGTGGCTGGTGCCTACTAAGTATTAAATCAAGATGAACTATAATCATAATTAAAAACTACATCGGTTTCCTCAAATAGGGCTAAGCATTCTCAAACATTTTGGATCTAGGAGACCAAAGAATTTGGGGTCACATGAATCACCAGCAAGGAACTATATAGAAATGGATTTTGTTATTCTTGTTCCTAACAGATAGCTAAGCTCAGAGTGACTTCCTGAAGAACCCCACAGAGTGTTAGCAAAGGCCTTGGGAAAAGAACTAGGAACCCTGCCTCGTCCCTTGCTATGTTAGGCAGCAAACCCTGCCTGCCTTTGCCAGGAACAGCAACCCAACAATGCTCTCGCTGCCAGATCCCAGCGGCCCTGCAGAGTCAGGCAGGGTCAGAAAGGCAGATGCCGGCCAAGTGGGGCTGCATTTGAGTCATATCCTGGGAAGTGTGTGTCAGAAGCAGGTGAAAGATGTTAAATTTCACACAAACTATACACCAGATGAAAGGTGAGGAGCACAGCAGCCCCGAGCTTTACTTCTGTGCCCAAACCTCTCTATTAGATGGAAAGAAAAGCACCAGAAGCTCTGAAATAGAACTCAGGGCAGCCTGAGGACTGGGAATCAGGACACACGAGCAGCAAGGGTGCTGTCACGGGGTGCCGATTCCACCAGCCATGTGACCTTGAGGCTCAAGAGAGGCAATGATTGGACAACAATGTGAATGTACTTAATACTTCTGAACTGCATATTTAAAAATGATTAAAATGGTACATTTATGTTACATGTATTTTATCATAGCAAATCAAAACAAAATAGGTGCTAACATGGTAGGGTTTGGATATAGTTTGTTTCCCAAATGTTCAGGTGGTGGAGGCTTGGTCCCCAGTACGGCGATGCTGAGAGGTGGTGGAACTTTGAAGATGTGATGCCTTGATGCCTGGTGGGAGGCGATCAGGTCATATTTTGGGGGGTTGGAGGATATCCTAGGTAGGGATTGATGCTCATCTCCAGGGAGTGGGTTAGATCTCATGCTCCTTCCATGTGATTCAACCACCATGTTTTGATGCAAGAGTAGGCTGTCATCAGAGGACAAACAGATAAGGGCAGCCCAATCTCAGACCCTAAAACCATGAGCCAAACAACCTCTTTTCTTTGTGAATCTCCTAGTCTCGAGTATTTTGTTATAGCAACACAAAATGGGCTAAGACAGCAAATCATTAAACAAAACAATAACAACAAAAACAGCTGCAATGATTTGCATTTAGTTATTAAATGCAAACAATATAATAAGGAATTAAACAGCTTCTGTCAAGGGGAGCTTGAGGGTCAAGTGAGAACTCTGGTGAGGCTGTCCCAATGTACATTTTAATCACTAGGGCCGTGGCCTGTGCCTTTGAATGTTTTTCATGCCCAGCATCATCCCCAGGACCTATGGGCATGTTTTCCTCATCAAAATATAGGCCCCTCCAAGGGTCTGTATTCAGAGTTCTTCCTAGGACTCAAGCTGTTGGCACCATGCTAACTCTCAGAAGCTCATGGTCTGTAGTACCCTGTATCCCTGAAGCTTGTGCAAACATCTTACACCTTCTTTTTCCTCAGTCCAGACAGTACGATATTTTCAAGGGAACCTTACTAAAATCTAGCAAGGGTACATGAAGAAATAATGGCCAAAAATGCACATTGCATAAATAGAAAAGTAGCTCTACTTTATTGGCTATGTACAATATATTTTTCATCAAACTAAGTGCTTGACAAATGTAGTTGTTAATCCTTGCAGCACTCTGGAAGGTAATTATCATTACCTTTTTTTCTTTTTCTTTTTTCAATAACCAAGGCAGCTGTTGCTCAGAGCTCTCAGGTGTACAACAAGGCTAAATCAAGACTCAAACTCTGGTCTGACCGGCTACAAAATCTTTATTTACTTTTTCCTTTATCTTGCTCCTAGATTTTGCACCCAAAGGGCATTCACAGATGCAGTAGCGAGCTCCATGGTAATCGTGCTCTACCTGGTTTGCAAGCACATTTTAGGTCTTTTCCTGGCTCCTGCCTCTTTCTCAGTAAGGTCACAATAGCAAGGACTTGGCTTGTTTTGTTCAGCACAGTACCCTTATGGCCAAAAACAGCTTGGTATATATTAGGGGCTCCTAAGTAGTTATTGAACAGTGCATGATCTCTTAGTGACATTGCATCCTTGCCCAGCTCTCAGGGGCTCTCTATCAGTCCATCTTATCCAAGGACAGATGCTAACTTTCATTTATAATTTAATTTTTCAGACCCGAGAGTTCTTCTTCATAATGATAGTTTCTGGGTGGCCTTATTATCTCTCAATTAAGAGATCACAAAATGAGTAAATTCTTCCATACCCTTTAACTCTCTTGAGAACGTTATAGATTATTCTCACCCCGGTGAGTAATATTGGTAGTTTTGATCATGATGATGATAGATAACTAACATTTATGGGGCAGCTAATATGTTTTAGGTATCATGCTAAGAACTTGACATTCATCATCACATGTAATTCTCATTACATCCTTTGATATAAATTCCACAATGATCCCCACTTCATAGAAGAAAGAAACCAACACTGAGTGGTTCTGCAGAATAGCCAAATTCATGTCTAGCTCTTTCTGTTTCCTAAATTTTGAACTACTTACACTTTGCAACCTAAATTTTTTCTTCCTATCATCTCATTTTCGAAATACAACAGACTCATGATATCATAATACCCAACACAACTATATAACTATAAATATGACTATAACTACAACTGTAGCATCTGTACCATAGAATCAGTACCCACTCTGTAATAAGTGGGCTGTCCTTTTATAGGTAGATCTGGAATCATCTACTTGGTTGATAAAATTCACCCATCTCCCCTTCTTCCAGGACCATCTGCCAGTGCCACATTTTCTAGCCCACTTTCTTTGGAAAAACACAGCCCCTCCTGAAGGCCCTTAAGCTGTGTGAATTTTGGCTGGATTTCATTCAAAGCCAGTATTTTACACTTAATCTGTTTCTAGGTGGAGCCATGAGGATCAAAGGGATTTATGAAGAGTGTCTTCCTGGAGCCTGACCTTTCTCTCATGTTTTATCACTTATTTATGGTCTAGTGTCTCCAGTGAATTCACCCTGGGGCTTCCAGTTGTGCGATGCTATCACATTGCTCCTCACTGCTGGAGTGGATGTTCTTGGCAACCAAAGGAAGGGTTGGGGCAAAGGTGAAGTGTGGGGCCTTGATGCTTCTGGCAGCTTATGGGATGACTTCTCAGTGACTTGTCATTGTGACCTGCTCTTCCACCAGCTGCTGTGAGTGGACTCTAGTTCTCTGTGGGCAGTTTCATCATGATTTCTAGAGCACTGGGCCTACTTTCCTTTGTTTTGCCTGGCTATCCCTTTGCTGAGGGTAGATCTTTGAATTTAGCATTGGAGATGGAGATAGAACTGGAGGAGGAGATGAGAAGTTTCTGACCCAAAGAATTCTGTTGGAAAAATGAGCTTGCAGGATTGAAGCCAATCTCCATATTTCCCCTGGAGGAGTTTCAGGTCCTTATAAAACCCAAGTAGCATCTGTTGGTGCCTGTCTCTTCAATGTCAAGCATTCATTCCATGATCCTAGAATAAGCAAATCCGTATTGCATGGTTTGTCTAGGAACCCTTTCCTCTTCCTCACCTCAGTAGAAACCTGGCTATTCCTCAGCAAAGGGTTTGCTTGGCAGTCTCTCACAGCCTCACCTTCAGAGAGATAGGGCTGCCCTCTTCCTGCCCTCCTGGGTCATTTGGAGGTTGCCACTCAGAGTGACCCATTCTTTCCTCAAGAGAATGTTTTCTTTTAAAGTTTACAACATTTGCTTTTTTGTTTGTCTTTCTGTTTTCCTGCTGCCAGGAGAGCTCTGAGTTTTGCACAGTCACTGGCAATGTTTTGGAAACTAGATACCACGTGCTATAATTTAGATCTGAGATGTCCCCTGAAGGCCCATGTGTTAAAGGCTTGGTCCCCATCTTGAAGCTATTGGGCAGAGGTGGAAACTCTAAAATGCGGGGCCTGGTGAGAGGTCTTCCAATCAATGGGGCTGTGCCCTTGAACAGGATATTGGGTCTCCAGCCCCTTTCTCTCTCTGTTTCACATCCTGCCATGCAGGTGAACAGTTTGCTCTGTGCTCCCTGTCATGATGTGTGGACTCCTCACAGGCCTGAAAACAACGAGGCCAACCAATCATGGATGGAAACTTTCAAAACTTTGAGCCAAAACAAACATTTCCTCTTCTTTAACTTGACCTTCTCAGGCATTTTGTTACAGTAATGGACAACTGAAAAATACGCCAGATTTTTTAGATCCCCAGATGACCAAGGGGCCTGGGCTATAAATAACCTTGTCTCTAGAGTTCTTACAAACTCTCTGAGAGAGTTCTTGGGGATTTTCCCCCTTCTTTACAAACTAGAGTTTATTTTTTAATGAAATATTTCACTCATACAAAAGAACATATAATGTAGGTAAGACATAAAAGGTAATAAAGTAGCTGGGCATGGTGGCATATACCTGTAATCCCAGTACGTGGGAGGCTGAGACAGGAGGATTGCAGGTTTCAGGACTGCTTCAGCAACTCTGTTTCAAAACAAATAAAAAGAAAACAAGGCTGAGGGTGTGGCTTGGAGGTAGAATGCCTATGGGTTTGATCCCCACTACCACACCCACACATAAAAAAGGTAATAAAATAAACACTCACAGACCCATCACCAAAATTAAGAAATAAAATGTCACCAAAATGGTGAAGCACCATCTGTGCCTCCCTGTTGGTCACCTCTCCCGATAAGGGAGTTTTATGTGTATTGTTCAGATTTTCATTGCAGTTCAAAAGCATTTTAAGTAATATATATCTATTGTCGACCTTCATGTGTGAATGGTACTTCACAGGGTTATTTTTGTCTGATGTTTTTCAGATTCGTCTGAATTGATGCATATAGCCATAGTTAAATTCATTTTGTCTGCTGAGTAGTATTTCACTGTACGACCAACCATGCTATACTTTACTTGCTATTCTCCTGCATGTTGTTGTTTCCTGCTATGCTCTTAAAAGTAATGTTTCTATAAAAATTCTGGGCCAAGTTTCTTGGGGGCTTTAGACAAGATTTCTCCTGGTCACAGTATTTCATTTTAGCCACCTTCTCCAATTCTGTTCTTCTTCACTAGGATTCTCTCCTCCTTTAGTGACTTTGTTTCTGATGAGCATCCTCAGAGACAAGGCTGGTGGTATATATGCTATTTCGTGGCCCACTCTGCATTAGTGGAATAACTAATCCTGACATTCCTTTTGGTCACCCACCTGAAACCCTGACACTAAATTCCTGTAGATCAGGAATCGCTGCAGTGTCCAATCTTCCTCTCTTTCTACTGTCATCACACTTTCCTGCCTTTAAACCATTATTTTTTTCTTCCTCTTGTTTTGGTCCCAAGAACGTCTCTGTGTTTTCCAAGAAAAATCTTTTACTTGTCCTTTTCATTCTATTCCATGACCAAATCCCCCAACTACTCTTCCCTACATTTTTATTTTCAATCCATAGTTTTGCTAAGAAAATCTGCCTTACCTTGCTGCACATATTCCCTCACTAAGATCTCCCTTTGCTTTGCACAGCACACCACAGTTTTTAAAAAAATTTTTTATAATAAATTGGTACATTGTAATCATACATCTTTGTTAGGTACAAGCTGATAAAGGCATATATGCACACATTTATCATTTAACCCCTTCCCTCTTCCCCCTTCCCCCATTCCCATCTCATTCCCTCGCCCTCCCTCCTCAAGTTCAGTTTAGTAATTAACCTTGATATATTTGTGAAAGTACATCATGTGCATTAGGGTGTCCCTCCCCATCTCCCCGTCCATCCCCCTCAGTTAAGTCAATTTCTTTGCTCATGTAGGATTTCTCCTTTTTCATCTGGAGACCCTCTTATGACACACCACAGCTTTGGTGGTTGTCCTCTTCTTCTATGTAAATTCCCTGTGTTATGCTTCAGAGGTATTATCCATTCCTTCCACTGTAGCTTGGAGAAGAGGAAGTAGTAGGGGGTGGGACTCAGCAAGGGAAAGGGTGAAGAGCTCAGTCTGAACCTGCAGAGACTTGAATGCAGATACAGTAGATAGGATGACATCCCCTATGCATGCAGATGCTGAAAATGCTTTGTAGTGTAGGGTGCTCCCGCTTCCTCCAAACAAGACCCCAGAGGGTGAGTGCAAGTTCTAGAGAGCAAGGTATCCATCATTCAGTGGGGCAGGGTCCTGGCTAAGGCTGGCAGTGTGCCCAAACTCAGGCCACGTCAGCTGTGTTCGAGGCAGACTGTGAGCAAGTGAGCTAGGGATGGTAGGGGAGAACCAAGACTACATCTTTAGGCTCTTTCATATCACAGATTGACTTGGAGACTGGACACAATGGCTCACACTGTTTCTAGTTCCAGCAGCGTGGTTTATGCTATGAACTTTACTACCCCTGCCTGCTTATCTGTCTGACTCTCCCTCTCCATCTCTTTCTCAAAATTTCAGGAAAGTTGTAAGAACAGTAAAACAATCATTTTTTCTCTTGAAAAAAGTTGGCGAAATTGATACATCATCAATACATTTCCGCTGGGAGTGGTGGCATATGTGTATAATCCCAGTACTTGGGGGACTGAGACAGGAGGATTGCAGGTTCACGGACAGCTTCAGCAACTTAGTGAGACCTTCAGCAACTTAATGAGATCTTGTTTCAAAATAAAAAATAAGAAAAGGTCTGGGGGTATAGCTTGGAGATATAATACTCCTGGCTTCAATCCACAGTACAAAACAAAAACAAAAACAAAATAAAACAAAGCAAACAACAACATCATAATCAGAAAACTAACAATGTCATAGTACTACAATTTAATGTTCAGACACCTCTTGAATTTTACTTGTTTCAATAAAATCTTTTATAACATCAGGTTCTAGTCTAGAATCAGTCATGTCTTTCAGTCTCATTGGATCCCTTTTGTCCTTCCTTGTCATTCATATTCTTGACAGTTTTGAAGATAACAAGTCCAATTATGATGCAGAACATCCCTCAGTTTTGGTTTGCTAATGTTTCCTCATGATTAGCTTTAAGTCATGCATCTTTAGCTGGAACATTCCAGAAGCAATGCTGCATTCCTTTCTTTGCCCTCCAAGAAGGTCTGTGATGCCAACCTGTCCCGTTACCGACAACATTTACTTCAATCACTAGATTAAGATGGTGTCTCTCTTTCCCTGTATAGTGGCACATGCCTGTCATCCCAATACTTGAGAGGCTGAGACAGGAGGATCACAGGTTTGAGGCCAGCCTCAGCAATGTAGCAAGATTCTCAACAACCTAGTGAGACCTTGTATTAAAACAAAAAATAAATAAATAAAAAGTATTGTGGGTATAGCTTGGAGGTAGACTGCCCCTCTGTTCAATCCCTAGTAACACACACACCCACAGATGGTGTCTTTCAGATAGCTCCACCATAAAGTTACTTTTCCCCTCCTTGTAATTAATGAATATTTTATGAGAGATTACTCTAATACACTGTTAATAGCCTGATTATCATCAAACTTTTAATTGTTTGCTTTTTTATTTATATCAGTATAAATTCCTGGGTTCTCATGTTATTCAGCAGGTTACAATCTACTGCTATTTATTGTCATTTGTAGTGTGATGCTTAAGTTGTCTGAGATTTACCCAGTGAGTCCTTCAGGCTGGCTTCTACATCTTTTTGACTCCTTCCATCATTCTGTGAGCACTGCCTTATATTTTTCCAGCAAGAAGTTGTTTTATCCTCATCTTTTACTTTTCCTACCTAGCACTGGAATCTTCTAGGGATCCTGGTTCCTTCCAGTGAAAATGGCATTTAGGAAACCAGAATCTGGGTAGTGTTTACTGCTAGTGGGATGTCGCTAGTAGCTCCCAGTCCCTTCTCAGAGGGTAGAGCTAAAGAATAAAATTCACACACACACACACACACACACACACACACACACACACACACCATATTGTGCATCTAGATAGGTAGCTAGATTGCTAGATAACCATGAGTTCACATCTATATCTCTACTTTAAATCCTTAAGGTTCATCTTGGATTCCTTCCTTTTCCATTGTGGTAACTGTGATAATAGCTATATGTGTCAACCTGACTGGGCCATAAGCTGTCCAGATATTTCCTTAAACATTATTCTGGGTGTGTCTTTGAGTATGTTTCTGAATGAGATTAACATTTAAATTAACATTAAACTGAGCAAAGAAGGCTGCCCTTCCAGATATGGTTGCCCGTTGAAGGCCTGAGTAGAGTAAAGGCTCAGAGAAGTTCACTGTCCCCACCTGACTGTCTTTGCTCTACGGCACTGGGTTCTCATACCTGAAGATTCAGACTGGAGACCCACTATTGGCTGTCCAGGCCCCCAGCTGGCCAACTGCAGAACTTGGGGCTTCTAAGCCTGTACAACGGTATGAGCCAATTTCTTATAATACACAGTCTCCTTCTCTCACATATGCTATTGATTCCATTTCTCTGGAGAACCCAGAATAATATAGTAATTTAGCAGAAAGCCTGACTTCCATAATTCTCAATGTATTTACTTGTTTGATTTCTCCTCCTGTATGCTAACAATAGCCCTTCATTACCACCACGCAGTGGCTCCTGCATGCAACTGGCCTCCCTGCCCTGAGACTCTGGCAACCTGTGCTGGGTCACACTCCTGTCCAGCTTGGGCCTGAGACCCCTCGGAGGGCCAGGGCACCCTCTGTTGCTGACACTTGTCTCTCTGGCTTAGGCTTATGTTCCTCCATCCCACCGTGGAATGCCTACCTCACTCAACTCCACCATTGTCTGTGGAAAGGGGAAGTGAGGACAGGGGAGTAGAAGGGAGGAATGATGGTGGTGTCCAGAAAGAAGAAGAACAGGAAAAGAAGCAGTCTGATTTTCCTTTTCCAACCCAGTTTCTTCCTTCCCAACTACTTATTTGCCATTGCCATTGGTGCTTCCTAAAAGCAACTAGCATTTAAAATCTGAAAATACTCACATTTCCTCTCTAGTAAAGACTTTTTTTTTTTGGTGGTACTGGGAATTAAACCTTGGGGCATTCTACTTCTGAGCTACACCCCCAGTCTATTTCCTTGATGGCCTTGAATCTGCAATCCTCCTGTCTTAGCCTCCCAAGTACTGGGATTATAGGTATGCACCACTGCATCTGGCTTAGTAAAGACCTTTCTATCTTCACTTTCTTGTACTGCTGGTGAAAGCATAAGTATTTCTTTCTTTCTGGAGAACAATTTGGCAATATGTTTCTAGAGTCTTAAGAAAACTTGTACATTTTCTTTGACCCCCAAATTAGTCTTTAAGAAATTTATTCTAAATAAACAATTAAAGAAGCACAGAGATATTCAGCTTCAAAGATGACAATTGCAAGTAAAATTGCAATCACGCAGAATGGTTTGCATTGGGGAACACATAAATACATAAAGTAGAATTCTATGTAATTAGTAGAATAATGCTGAATTACAAATATAGATGTGTATATATGTTTATTCTATATAGTTGAGTTAAAAAGTATAAAATGGAAAGATCCCAATTTGTGATTAAAATGTTACAAATACACACGTGTAAGGAAAGAAAAACACTTGGGAGTGTAAACCAAAAGGGAATCGTCATTTATTTTTCTTTTCCTGTAACTGTGTGTTCAGATTTTCTTTAAACAAACTTTTTATGTAAACAGCAATCAAAAGCTGCGAAAAGAAAAAAGGGCCATGTTCTTGCTTTGGCTTTGCTATTTCTGTTAGTAGTACAGGTATCCTCAAAGTCAGTGAACCCTTTGCTAACACTGACAGCTGCCTGTTTTCAGTTCCCAGGGTCCTGTTGATTCTCTTTCCACAGTATTTCTTGAGGTGCATGTCACAGTATTTTTCTTTCTGTTTGCCTGCCAGCTCTACAGCTGGGGCCTTGTCGCCTCAGGCCTGGACAATGGCACTGGCCACCCTGACCTAGGCAGCCAGAAGAATTGCCCAGGAGCAAGTCTTCGATCACATCCTCCCTGCGCAGAAATCTTCAGTGGTTCTCCATGGTGAATCAGGACAGATTCCCATTTCTGAACAATGTAGCCTTTTGTGCCTCTCCCATCCTCTTTTACACCATCCTCTGCATTCTCATTTCTCCTTCACTTGAGCCAACTTTCTTCCCTTGGGGTACTGTCAGTACACTCCAGAATCTGAGTCCTCTTCCTTGGAATTCCTTTTTCCTTGGCTCAACCTTTCTGTCCATTTCATTCCCTAATCTATGTTGGAGAAAACCAGACGTTGAGATGATAAAATTTGGACCCGATCTTCTTAATCTTCTTCCTTGAAACTGCCAACTCTTCAACCCACCCACAAACACATAGTTTCTGGCCCCTACATGCTATCAGAATTGAACCAACAAAGGTCCTCAAGGTTATCCACTTGCCAGATTCAATAAACTCATCTATGGGAGAGGAACAACATAAGAGGGTTTACTCTGCAGCCAGATAAACTAGGGCTTGAGTTCCAACTTCCCCTTGTACTCTTCTATCTTGTACAAGTTACTTAAGTTTTTGAAGGGCCAGTTCCTCATCCATTAAATGAAGAGGAATAGTATCTTCTTACTAAGATTTTTTAAAAAACACTAAATGAAATGACTTTGTCGATGTTTGCATGGTATTGGACACTACAAAGTATTCTGTAAATATGATCTACTGTTAGTCATTAATAAAATGTAAGGTCATTATATTGGCCTCTGCCTACCCTTCATCATCCCCCTCTTTTTTGTGGTACTGAATATTGAATCCAGGGGTACTCTACCTCTGGGCTACATCCCCAGCCCTTTTTATTTTTTATTTTGAAACAAGGTCTTGCTAGATTGCTGAGGGTCTTGCTAAGCTGCTGAGGCTAGCCTTGAGCCTATGATCCTCCTGTCTCAGTCTCCCAAGCTGGGATTACAGGCATGTGCCACCATGCCTGGCTTTACCTTCACTTTTAATTGAAGCCCTTTCTTCTGGCCCATCCCATATACTTTATTATTCAATTATAGCCAACTGTCTATAGTTTCTCAAATACTCTGTTCTGCTTGAGTTTTTGTGCTTTTTGTTTTGTTTTGTTTGTTTGTTTTTTTGACCAAAGATATTCTTTACCCACTCCTTATTTGCATTTGCCAGATGGATGGACAGCTACCCATCTTTGGGAGCCTAATTCATGTGTAACCTCCTGGCAAGAGCCTACTTACCTTTCTCTTCTCCATTAGAGATATTTCCTTTCTTCTGTGTGCTATCTTTGTACCGTGTATGCATTTTACTTCGCATGAATCATACCTCACCACACCTTATGTGTTTACATTGTCAGCCCTGACTCATACATAGATCTTTAATTCTATTTGTCTATTCAATCCCTATGTGTGACACAATTTAGTCACTCAACAATTTTTGCTGAATTAAAAAAAAAAGTGGAAGGAGGCAAATTTCAGAAATATCACAGCCAAGAATCAAAATCAGGACTTCTTACTCCATGTTTTCTCACAGACACCCTTTCCCCCCTATAGTCACAGACACATGAGTAAGTTTTTCAGGTGGTCATTTAATGTCTCATGGCCCTAGACTGACCCTGAGAAGGAGATGTATTTTCTAAACTCCAGCTCATCTCAAAGGAGTTACACAAGAAAGACCATAGAAAACAGTAGGGGTGTGGAAGGCTCAGGAGCTACAGGCAGGAACCTCAAAGACCCCATCAAAAACAAAACAAAACATCTTTACAAAGCTCAGTAAAAAGAGAGTGACATACACAGAAAAACCTTGATATTAACGTGATCACCAGGCTGTGTTTATTGAAACAATCTTAGGTCCATAATCAAAACAATGTTGTATCATTTCCCCTCCAGGCCAGTCACAAGCTACAAACTCGATCATTTGACACTTCTCTCGTGCACTTGAAACTCAAATTGAAACTCTGCCATTTTAACTATACAAAGAAAAATAACTTTACAAAGCCCCGCACATATATTTTTCTGATTCATACTTTTGATATTTTACTTGGACCCAAACCCAAATTCACTTAGCTTTCTCCAAGCACATATTTGGGCAACTTCCATCATTGTTCTTGAAATGATTTTTCCTTTTGACATGCTGTATATTCGATATACAACCTGGGCAACACCATCAGAAGCCACAGCAGTGATTCCCTTGGGGGCTGTCAGGAGCATCTCTGAAATACTATGTCTGCACTTCATTTGACCAGCTGCTTAGTTTTGCACTATTCAGGAACACTGTGTGTGTGTGTGTGTGTGTGTGTGTGTGTGTGTGTGTGTGTATGTGTGTGAGTTTCATGTCTGCTGGAGAAAGTGCTGGGTAAGTGTGGTTTGTTTGCTTATATGAACAAATGTTTGAGTATGCTTGGAGAAGATATGTGTGCATGTTTTCATTTATCTGAGGGAATATCTGAAATATAGACTTAACATAGGGAGACACTGGGTCTCCTGAAGAGGGGTGTAGGCTGGGGACATTTGTTAAGAGAATATTGAAAGTTCATCAAAACTGGGTGAAATTTCACCCCATTGTCTGAGAAGAGGGTTCTTTTTCTTTTTCTTTTTGATATAGCTATGTGGTTTGACTATAGCAACTTCCAGGAACTGGGGCAGCTCATATGGGGCACGAGTGAATAGAATGGAGCTAGGTCTGCTATCTGTGGTCAAGTCACAAACCTGCTGGTTTTTCCAGACCACCCAATATGTCTACTGCCACTGCTAAAGAGAACTGGGCTCTTCCCAGCCCAAGCGCCAGGCCGCATCACATGCCCAGCCTGTCACCTGCCCTGTGACTGTCTTAGCCCCGTCCTCCACTCCCTTCCATCTCAATCTTATCTCTCTGTTATTATTGGCCCTAGCTCTCTTCTTCTCTTCTTGCAGTCTGCTCCACCTTAATTCACCCCATTCTATTTTACTTTGCCTCACCTTTCCTATTGTTTCAGGCCTCTGCTTATCTTTAGGCTCTGCTTTCCTCATTCTCAGCTGCTCATCTTCCCTGCCCTCCTTTTCTCTGGGTCTGTGCTATCCATCTGGAACTCAGGTGAATCACCGACAGGTAAGAATGAACACAGCAACCCAAGACTGAAATAAAATAAATGCTGTGATAGGCAGGAGGAATTAGAATTCCTTGGAGGAATTCAGACTCCTCTAACATAGGCTTTCAGAGTCAATTAAGCAATGATGCTGCCTCTGGCTTATTGCAGTACATTTTTAATAAATGTTACAGTTGGAGACTGTGACTGAATGAACTTTAAATTCCTCCCAGTATAGAGGTTCTATGGTTTGTAGAATATTATAGCTGTAATATTTTAAAATCATGTATTATGTATAATCAAGAGTGCTCTACTTGTCTATTTTAATTGAGGCTACACTACAAGGCTATACTTTTATATCCTAGCAAGGAGGAAGAAGGTCCAGCCATGTTGTAATCTCTGTAATTTGACAGGCATTTCTTTCCCTTCCTCTTTTCACTGCTGTATCCAGAGCCAAGCAACCCTAGCACACCCAGAGCTTTCGCAGTGGCCAGAGGTGCTGCTTTCCAATTCCTCCCACAGTCTAGGGAGGAGATGCAATATCAGTGCTTTCTTTCCAGTGTTGATGTGACTTCAAAACACCATAAAGCAAATTGAGCATGGTCCTGGACAGGACTTTAGCTTCAGCCTTGCTCTTCTCCTCATGCTGAAGAGGCCCAGTCAGAATGCTCTAGGTTCTTAGCCAGAGTAGGTGGTTTGCACATGGATATTAGTTTCACCTAGTTCTTGGAAGAAATCTTTCTCAGGATCTTCCACCAGAATCCAAGTTGCTACCTGGTATGGTACATAGATCTTGGCTTGACTAGCATGTTAATCAGCTTTCCATCACTGTGATAAAATACCTGAGACAATCAACTTAGGAGGAGGAAAGATTTTCAGAGTTTCAGAAGTTTTAGTTCATGGTGGCTTGGCCATGGTGGCTTCTTTGGGACTGTGATGAATCAGAACATCATGGCAGAGAGTGTTGGTGGAGGAGGCCTGTTTACCCTAACCATGGAGTCCAGGAAGCAAAGAAAGAAAGAGTAGGGGCTAGCATTGCAGTATCTCCTTCAAGCAGTGACCTAACTTCCTTCCCCTAGGCTTAATTTCCTTAAGTTTTCACCCCCTCCAAATAGCATCATTCTAGGGACCAAGCCTTTAACACATGGATATTCAAGTTCCAAACTATAGCGACTAACATCTGACCAGGCATGATGGTTAATATGCATCAACTTGGCTGGACCAATGTATTGAGATATTTGGTTAAACTCCAGTCTGGATGTTGTTGTGAAGGTATTTCTTAGATGAGATTAACATTTGAAAATCACAAACTTTGAGTAGATCACTCTCTATAATGTGATTGTGCCTCACCCAGTCAGGTGAAAGCCTTATAAGGAAACAGACTTACACCTGAGGATGAAGAAGTTCTGTCTCCAGACAACCTTCAGACACAAACTTCCAACAATCACTTTTCCTGGATCTCCAAATTGTCTGTCCACCATGTGGATTTTGGACTTCTATGTCTCCACAGTCTTGAGAGCCAGTCCCTTAAAATATTTCTCTCTTTTTATGGAGAACACTGACTAATACACCAAACAAGGACCAGTCTAGACTGAGCAGAAGTGTCCCTTTATTGCACTGTTGAATTTGTCCCTGCTGAAGATCCCTATCACATGTCATTGAATGTCTAGAATTAAATTTTATCTGGATAGGTAACTGTGTTAGTGACTATATGAGGTTTTAACATTAGGGTGATCAATCATCTTGGTTTGCTTAGGCCTGGGGAGTTTCTTGAGTATGGAGTTTCCAGTCCTGAAAAAGTGGGAAACCAAGATAAATTGGTCAGGCTACCCCACTTTAATCATTTGGATAACTGTTTTTTTTTTTTTTTTTTCAACTAAAAAAATCCAACATGTTTGAGAACACTAGAGAGAGCACCTCTGGTAGACTTATGGGAAACCATTAGGCCCCACACTCCTCTGGATCTTGATTACTGATGAAATGAACTTCACCTCCATTGCAAACATGTCATTTTGAGGCCCTAGGGTTGCATCCAAGAACTACTCAGAGTCTTACATAAACATACTCTCCTAATGGCCCCCCAAAGTACTTTAATTATTAGTGTGCTCCCTGCCAGAAAGTACATTTATACCCTTGCTGTAGAATAGTCTTGGGATGCTCAACATTGTTGCTCCAAGCCCCAGGAGACCCTATCCAAGTCCAGTTCTGTAGGTCTGGTGCTTGGGAGCCACAGTTATGCTCGCATGAGGATAGGTCTTTCTTGAACTTCATCTCCTCAAAAACTGATGCTTAGTGGTTTCCAATTTTCTGACAAATTGACCTTCCCCTGTTAGGATGCAGGCTTAGACTTCTTCAGGCAGAAGCTAAATTTCTAGAAGACCTCTGTGGCAGGTACTGTGCTGGGAAATTCTCTCTGTCACTATTTTTACAGATGAGGAAATGGGCTCATAGAGATTAAGTAGTGTGATCATTGTCACACAGTAAGTAAGCAGTGAAGCTCAGCTGGTCCTTCCTCTGATGTTATCACAGCTTTACACACTGTACATACATGATACCCTCCACTCAACTTCATCCTTTGTAAACTAAGAATTAGGATGGTGTGATAGATTTTGAAGCATGGACGAACTCCTCCTGTCCCTGAATGCATATCCTGTGCATGGTGAGTTTGCTTTTTTCCCCAAGTTGTGATGTCTCAGCCTAATCAACTCTTAATGGAAAGCAATACTTATCATTTGGCATATGAGTTGCAAAGGCATGCATTCGTCCACTATATAGCAGATAATCACTTGTTGGCTTAGCCACTTGGGAGAAGGTTCGCAATTAAACCCTTAGAGTCCTATCTGAATGACTGTGCCTTTCTTTCCTCTTTCTTCCTCTTCCTATCACTTCCCATTATCTCCGTATTTCAGACTTTATGTGTCCCATGTCTCTGTGTCAGGTGGGTAGGAAGTAGAGTGTTTTGTAGGGACTAATTGCTTGTCTGGAAGATGATGTTCTACTCTGAAACATTCCTGTGCTTTGTAAATTCTTGATCCTTAGACATTTTAAGAGTTCACTTCTTTCAATCCTTTCCTTCTTTCTGTTGAGCTCTTGGTTTTTCAGGGTTCAGGGAAGGGATAGTGGGCAGAAAGTGAGCTTTGATTCCTTCATGAATAAGAATTGTATGAGAATGAAGATAGTGAGCATTTTCTGCTCCAGGGCATAGTTGATTTATATACATAGCATGAGGATTAATTTCCTTTGAAATATTAATTCTGCCCACTCTTCATTTACAAGAGAAATTTATATTTTTCTTATGAACATAACTTAGGCCTTATTTCTTGTGACCTAAAAAACCCTGGCTATTTAAGCTTTCAGTATGGCAAAAACAATACCAAAAGCTTCACTGTCTTTTCTTTCACATATTGAGTAGATTTATTATTGTTATTACTTTGTTATCTTATGATAAGATACTCAACCACTGTATTATGATGGAAAATAAAATCATAAACATATCTCAGATTATTAATTTTTATAGGTATCTTTTAATAACAAAGAATTATAGTAAAATTTAGTTTGATATTTTTCTCGAAACCATCCAGTAACTATCTAAAACAGGAAGTGGTGAAGTTTCTGTAAAGGGCAAGATAGTAAACTCATCAGCCTTTTTCTTCATATAGTTTCTGTGATAACTACTCAACTGCTATTGTGGCATGAAAGTAGCTATATATCATACTTTTTTGCTTGGCTATGTTTTAATAAAGTGTAATTTACACATCCTGGCAGTGGACTGGATTTGGCACAGTAGACTGTAGTTTACCAACCTCTATCTAGGACATGGAGATTCTGAAATATGGACACATAATCCTTGGGGGTTATAAGTCACTCTTTTTTTTGGGGGGGGTACTGGGGCTTGAACTCAGGGACATTCTACCTCCGAGCTATATCCCCAGCCCTATTTTTTTATTCTTTATTTTGAAACAGGGTCTCACTAAGTTGCGGAGTGCCTCACTTAGGTAGCTGAGGCTGGCTGTGAACCCGGATCCTCTGGTCTCAGCCTCCCAAATGCTGGAACTATAAGCATGCACCACCACACCCTGCTGTATAAATCATTCTTCCCAAGATGAGTTGGCTTATATTCAAAAGAAGGCTGACATTGGAAATCACTTAGATAAGCAGCTAGGCTCACCCTTACCTTTTGCAGATGAAGCTACAGGGGCTCAGAGAAGTGAAGGAAATCACCCAGGTCTGAGAAACAACTCATTTTCCTGATTCTGAGCCCAGGATATACAACTTGCTGCATTTCCTTCTATGAATACTTCTAATAAGTTTCCAAGAGTTTTGAACAATAATAACACCTAACGTTTGTATGCAATTTATAATTTACAAAGATAGGAAATTATAGCCTCTTTTATATATGAGCAAATTGCAGCTCATAGACCTTCAGTGACTTGCTCATAACTGCAGAGCCAGCAAGTGATAGATCTAGGTACACACCCATGCCTTTGGACCCCATGGCTGGTGCTCTTTTTAGTTACATCAAGCACTATTGCCTTGTAGATACAAGTTCTGCAGATATTGCAGGCATGTATGTATACATCTGGCAAGATGCTGAATAGGTAGAGAAGAGATGTTAACTTCTCATTTAATTGATAGCTTTATCTTGAGTGTGTTTCTGGGTCAGAGCAATAGAGGCTTCTTGATTCTGTCTTTGAAGGTATGATCCTAGGAATCTGGGCACCTACTGGTATGAAATCTTAAAGTGATTCTAGCACTTAAAGATCTCCAGTGCTTCCTGGTGGGAAAGTCCTCACTACATGCAAGATTCTGGTGTCCATGTAGAGCTTTTGAACCCATTTTCTTAGGGATTAGAATATAGGTAATAGGCTTACTGAATAGTAGTTATTAGGTACAGAATAATTTAGGCAGACACACTAATCTTAGAAACACTTCTCATAGCCTGTCTTGTTTCTTCTGGGGAGAAGAAGTGTATCCTGATGGCCTGCATCCTGGTGACCAGGTATGCCTGGTGTGGGACAGGGTGCCCAAACAGCATGGAACTGTCTGGTGTCTCTCAGCCTCACCCCTTCTGGTGCTAGGCCAGACCCTGCCAGGGCAGCAGTGCCTGGCCACCTCTTCCCACCCACATTCCTGAGCACTGCTGAACCCAGCCCAGCTAAGCTCAGCCTGCCAAGCAAGCTGGCATACAGAGGGCAGTGAACCGCCTAGAAGAATGCAGGTGCTGAGGCCAAGGCCTGCTTGGGTTTGTTATTATTTATTTTGGTGTATTTACTTAATTGTATTTGCCATTTGTACTTTATTTTCCTTTCTTGCTCTTGGATGGCTCGTGACAAGACTTTTTGGCATCACATCTAATTATACTATTTTTAAATAATTTTCCCTTCACTCCTGATCCACTGGCAAACGTTTTTCAAAACTTTTGATGGGATTAAACTAAATTGACCAGATGGCGTTGTTGCACCTAATTTAGCACAGTCCAGCGGTGCCAGATTTCTAGGGCGCAGGGACCCATTATCCCCACTCTCACTTCCTCGCGTGGTTCCACTCTGTTCTGCCTTCTATATTTATCAAGTCTGGAAATGGACTTAAGGAAATGCACAGATGTTACTGAGCTAAGAGGGGCCTTGGGGCTTCGGGGTTTGGCAGAGAAGCGCATCAATGTGCTGGGAAGAGTTCCTAAGTGCTATGAAGGGTCATCTTTCCATCTTCTAGTTCAGTTTCCTAAAGCCCAGCTAACAAGAGGGGTAAATGGACTAGAACCATAAAACTAGAGCTGAGTTTCATGTTCTGTCCCTGTTGAATTCATTGTCCATATTTGTTAGAGAGTATAAGAACTTTGCTGAGACTTGTTCATCCATATAGTGTTTCCTAAGTTCCTCTAATATGCTAGGTATTATTGTGAATAAGACAGGGAGTCTTTGCCTTATCAGAACCCATGGTCTGTTTCGGGGAAGATATTAAAGGGAGCCCAGGTGTTGTTGCAATCCTTTCTTTTTTAAAAATGGTCGTCATAGCCGGCCATAGCATACTTGTAATCCCAGTACTTGAGAGGCTGAACCAGGAGGATTGCAGGTTTGTGGCCAGCCTCAGCTATGTAGTGAGGCCCTCTGAAACTTAGTGAGACCCTGTTTCAAAAATAAAGAATATAAAATAGGGCTGGTGGTGAAGCTTGGAGGTAGAATGCACCTGGGTTCAATCCCCAGTTCCACAAGAAAAATAAAATAGTAGTCATATTAGTCTGTTTTGCATTACTATAATGAAATACCTGAAGCAGGCTAACTTTATAAAGAAATGTGAGAAATGAAGTTATTCAGTTCACAGTATTGGAGCTAAAGACTCATATCTGTTGATGGCCTTTTTGCTGGCAGCTTTCCCAAGAAGGCACAGGGCATCATATGATAAGAGACAGGGAGCATGTATGTGTGCCTGTCTGTATGTGTCTGTCTGGTATCTCTTTTCTTATAAAGCCACCAGGATCCTATCATGGGATCCCCACCATGATGACCTTATCTAATCCCAATCATCTCCCAAACAAGATGGTCTAAAAACCACAGTCAGATTAAGTTTCTGCCATCTTAATACAAATGATATTGGAGATTAAACTCTTGCATGGGTTTGGGGGCAACAAATCATATCCAAACCATAGTAGTAGTCTTTCATAACCTACAAGACAATTAAGAGATTTAAAATACATCTCTGAAACGTGTTCACTGAGGTGAGCGCTCTGTAGGCTTATGTACCTCCCTGTTGTTTTTTTCAGCCATGAATGATCCAGCAGTTGAGCTGACCTAAGGCTCTGATACTACTTTTCCAGTGGATCCCAGAGAGCAATGAAGATAGGCATCTCTGTGCTCACGAGGATACAATGGACCATGGTACATGTACAGGGTTCTCTATGGAAGAGTAGAGTGAGCTTAGAAAGGAAAATTCCCACTAAAAAGGAGCAAAGGTTGAAGTTATAGTTAGATTGCACTTCCTATTGTACTACACAAAGGTAAGGACTTCAAGTCTTGGACCTTCACAAGAATGACATCTGCTATCCTTTGCATGTGGACGGCCCCCCCAAAACCCATGTGTTGACCACTTGGACCCCAGCCTCAATTGGGAGGTGAGGCAACCTTTAGGAGGCATGGCATAATGGAAGGAAGCAGATCACTGGTGGGGCATGACTTTGAAGAGGATTGTGGGACCCTGACCTTTCCTCTCTCTTTTTTTGTTTGCCAGCCATCCTGAGGCAAACAGATCTCCTCTGCCATGTGCTCCTGCCATGATGTACTGTGCCATCACAGGTCCAAACTACCAAGGGCAAGTAATTATGGACTGAATCTCCCAAAACTCTGAACCAAAATAAGTCTTTCCTTCCTGTAATTTGATTATCTCAGATATTTTGTCATAGCGATGGAAAGCTGACTAACACAACATCCTTCAGCCTGTCTGTCCTGATATCAGCATCACTTGTGTGTGTGTGTGTGTGTGTGTGTGTGTGTGTGTATGTGTGCGTGGCACTGGGGACTGAACCCAGGGGCATTCTACCACTAAGCTACACCCTCAGCCCTTTTTGAGAGTCTATTTGCTGAGATTGGCCTTGAACCTCTGATCCTCTTGTCATAGCTTCCCAAGTACAGGGATTACAGGCATGTGCCACTATGCCTGGCTCAAGGTCATTTTTATATTCACATGTATATCAAACCTTCCCTCTGAAAAAAATACATCTCCTCCATAGGTGGAGGCTCCGGTTCTTTCTTGAATCTTCAATCTTAAATAACCTTAAAACAGATGTTCACTGACCTTAAATTTCTCTGGCCTCAGCCAACCAATGAGAGCATAAGTGGTTCCTACACCCACCAGTGAAATTTGGTGACCTGCTAGTTCCCTCTGTAAGTTTCGCATCAGCAACTTAAAACTAAAGATATGACTGTAAGATAAGCACAGCCTTTTCTTAGAACCCAGTCAGTTAAATCTCACGCTGGGAAAAGAATATTTTTGTATTGGCAGAGCTTTCTGGCTGAGCCCTTTAGGAATAATGAGCCCATATGAGTGGGCTAAAGAGCCCCAGGCTCATTCCTGTCCTGATCAAGTCTGGAAGCATCACACTGCAGTAACCTTAGCTTTTAATGGTTATTTGGGGTTATTCTATTTATAAGCTGTGGAATGATCCCAACCCTGATTAAAATATTTTGCTTCTATCCTCTAATGGAACTGGATTCTGAACATTTGTCTCACCTCAACAATATGTAGAAATTATTTTGTTATCCATAATGTACATAGCTGGAGACTCCAGACTTGATCTGACAAGAGAGGGAGGTAGTTCCTGGGGAATTAAGATATTTAAAATAACTAAGGGTCTTTCACTTTCAAAGATAAGTAACAAAAAACAAATTTACTTTCACATGGACATAACTAAAAATTTGGACAAAATATGTGATATTCAGGGCATTGATCATTAAGTAACTAAAACAAGTGATCAATAAGAAGGAAAAAATAAGAGGCTCTCTATGATTGTCCCAACTTACTATCTAGAAAACGTTTTTGAGTTATAATGCAAGTAAGAGGAACCTAGGCAGAGCCCAGTTGTTCCCCTGGGTGGAGGAGATGGAGTCGGGAGTCCAGGGAAGCCAAAGTAGCTAGAATTCTCATGGAAGATCACTGGAGATGAGAAACTTGGGCAGAGAGGGAATTCCAGAGATCTTCCAAGGACCAGATACTCAGTTGAGTACTGATCAGATCATGTGTGTAAGGAAATTATCCAAGGCTCAGGAATCACCTTGAAAGAATTAGAGGAAACAGTAACTGGATGTTACATATGTCAGGAGTATTGCTTGTACCCCAGAGCCCACGGATTTGAGGGTAATCAGGTAGAATGCTAGGAAGTATCTTGCCTCAATAATGAAGAAAGTTATCCCTAGACTAAATGCAACTCTGGTCTCATTTAACAAAGTTAGAAGCAAGTCCTGAAAGGACTAAGTCACTTAGCCACATTCTAGGATTAAACTTAAGTTTGAGTCTTCTATCAATCTTTACAGAGAGAATGGCTAGGTGGTTTGTGGAAGGCATTACAGAAAAAATAATAAATCTGCATAAATTTGTGCCCCATTTCCAAGGATGATTGCAGAGCCTGTTGGTCATTAACACCACTATCTGAAAACTCTTTTTAATTGAGAGGAATTTCTTTATCTAATGTGAATTTTTAATTATAATTAGCATTATTTCTTAGTTTCTTCCAAACAGAGATACAGCAGCATATCAATATGCTATGAAATAGCACCTCTTCTACATCAGAGGCATGAAAAATTCATTGGCACATTTAGGTTTTTACAATCACTGCTCTCATGTTGAGACAATTATAGACTCATAAGCAGTTGTAAGAAGCAATACAAAAAGACTGCAAATATTCTTTGCCCAGATTCCTCAATAGTAACATTTTGCAAAACTGTATTATATCATAACCAGGAAGATGGCATTGATAAAATCCACCAATATTGAATTTCCAATTTTATCTGTACTCACGTGTGTGTGTGTGTGTGTGTGTGTGTGTGTGTGTTGTGTGCATTTAGTGTTATACAGTTCTATCACATGGGTAGGTTCGTGTACCCATCATCATAGTCAGGATCTGGAACACAGTGCCATCACAAGATCCTTTATCTTCCCCTTTTATAACCACACTCACTTTCTTCTCACCCATGGCCCCAACACTCAGTAATTATTAATATTGTCTCCATTTGTATAGTTTCATCATTTCAAGAATGCAAATGGACTTGTAACATTTTGGAATGGGATTTTTTTCACTTAAAATTTCCTAGAGATTCATCCAGATTGTTGCATTTAGAAATAACTTGTTCCTTTTTTTGTTGAGTAGTATTTCATGGTGTGGATGTGCCATAGTTTGTTTAGCCATTCACTCATTGAAAGGCCTCTAGGCTGTTTTCACATATAGGTGTTCTTAGACCATATTTGGTCTGGTATAAAAAACACCATTGATTAGGTGGCTTAGTAACCACAGAAATTTATTTCCCACAGTTCTAGAGGCTGGGAAGACCAAGATCAAGTGCAGATTTGCATCTGTTAAAAGCCTGCCTTCTGATTATATGTGACACATTTTCTTGTGTCTTCACATGATGGAAGCTTAGAAGCCTGTCCCTCAAGCCTCTTTCATACAGGCACTGATCTCATTCATGAAAGTTCTGCCCTCATGACCTGATTGCCTCCCCCAGACCGCTACTCCTCCCAAGAGTAGCACCTTTGAGCTTAGGATTTCAACATACAGTGTTTTGTGGGAGGGGCATGAACACTCCGATCATAGCATGGGCTATTACAAACAAAGCTGCTATAAACACTTGTGTATAAGTTTTTATGTGAACATACGTTTTCATTTTTGAGGGATAAATGCCCAAGAGTGTAATTACTGGATTGTGTGGTCATTAGATATTTATTTAGTTTTATAAGAAACTGCCAACTGTTTTCCTGAGTGACTGTACATTTTACATTTCCACCAGTAATGTATAAATAATTCTATTTTTACTCTTCTTCTTCACTAGTATTTGGTGTTATCACTAATTTTTCATTTTAGCCATTCCCATAAGTGTCTAGGGATATCTCATTGTTGCTTTAATTTAGATTAGTGAGTGAAGCGAAAAAAATTTAACTACACGAAGGACAAAAGAGAGGAGTAACAAATGTTAACAAGAAAATCCTTTGACTACCTTGTTCTCTTAAGTGAAGAAGGACCTCAAAAAGTCCTCCAAGGATAGGTTGATAGGTATCCCATGAGGTAGAGCATAAAACATGTTTGTCAGCTAAGTAGCATTTCTAACAATGCAATTAACAATATCTATGGAAGCCTAAAGAATAAACTCTGCTTTTAAAGATCACGAACATGTATGCAAATTAGCATGCTTACCTGTTATAATTATTTTCTCAAATAAAGGAGGACTTGAATGCTCCTTGTTTGCAATCTTATTTCAAAGGCAAGCTTTTAAAAGGGCACTGTCAACAATGTGTTCTCCAGACTCTTTTGTTCATAGGTGTTATGGAAAAAAGGCAAAATTCAGTGAAACTGGCTTTATGAGAAGCTAGAATATGAATAATCATGAGAAACTCTGGGAGGGGCATGTGTTAGGCCAGAGAATATATATTCAAACTGTGAAACCACTCTGCTTTTAGGAGCATTTTTGTCAAACCAGTGTTCCATGAAATGTGCTTTGGTGACGCCAACCTAGAGAGAGAAGCTTAGGTTCTGCAAATGCGATTTGCAGCTGAGGCCAGAAATCAATCAGATGTCAGGGAATACTTTAGCAGGGTTCTCTACTAGAGGTTGTGATGATAAAAATGCTTACCTTTATGCATTATTTCTTAACTTTATTAAACAGCTTGGAGAGCAGGGGTCCGGGCTGTGGGGTGCCAGCAGCCAGAGTAAGGCCTGGAAACTCCTCTGTGTGAGCTGAGTGGGGGTGACTTGGGAAGAAGCCAAGTGAGAAAGCCAGGCAGGCTGCCCCAGAGAAGGCCCCCGGCAGAGAGGAAGGAGCTGGGTGGGTGCCAGTGGTAGGAAACTGCATTTTTCAATATATATATATATTTTTTAACCTAGGCACTATTACTTTTCTACTGTTTGACTTAGACATTGCAGTTGCTCTAACTCAGGAAAAGCAAAAGTATGAGGAAAAGTCTGGAGGGACTCCTTGGGTCAAAGAGGGTAGAGATTTTAGCTTCTTATGGAGACAAGAGCCAGGGGTGCAGGCAGGGAAAGAGCCATTGCAGGTTACACATCACCCTATGTGAGCGTGCTCTCCCCTTCACCTTGGTTCCCTTCTCCTGGATGGAGCAGGTTCTGCACTCCCCTGGGTTCTTCCAGAAGACACTGATTGTCTCTGAGACATTCTCAAGTGGGGTGCAGTCTATGATGGTTTCTTCTGCCACTTCTCCCCCAACAGATCAGGTTTGTTTAGATGTAGCAGAAGTCCAGCCCATCTCTCTCTCCAGATTCTAATACCCTGTCCCATAATATCTAGGCTACCAGATTGACATGTGCCAAAATCTGAGAACTCTATCTCTCTGGTTGTTTTGTTTTGTTTTGTTTTGTTTCAGTACTGGGGATTGAACTCAGGGGCATTCTACCTCTCCCTATTTTTTATTCTTTATTTTGAAACAGGGTCTCACTAAGTTGTGAGACTACCTAGTGCCTTACTAGGTAGCTGAGGCTGGCTGCGAACTCGGGTCCTCCTGTCTCAGCCTCCCAAATGCTGGGATTACAAGCGTGCGCCACCACGCCCGGCCTATTTTTTATTCTTTATTTTGAAACAGGGTCTCACTAAGTTGTGAGACTACCTAGTGCCTTACTAGGTAGCTGAGGCTGGCTGCGAACCCGGATCCTCCGGTCTCAGCCTCCCAAATGCTGGGATTACAAGCATGCGCCACCACACTTAGCTTATCTCTCTGTTTTTGAATAGGCAGATTTTGAATTTGGTCCACAGTGCGTTCTGTGTTTGATGATTGAGGCCTTTTCAGCATAGATTTTTTTTTTCCTATGCTATGAGATATCATATAATTCAACTGCAAGCCTTCAGGACAGGGGTTTTTCAAGCTGCCCATTAGTAAGTGTTGGGAGATACTCTGTTGCATAGGCTAAATGGCTTCTTTGTGTGTTCAGAATGAGTTAAATACCTCCTAAAAGCTTTCCTCTACTCACCAACTTTCTAGAGCTAAAGTTGCAGGTGTCTCTGATCACAGATTTCATAAACCTCATCCTACATAGAAATTGTTCAAGAGAGCATAGGAAGAGGTGGTAGGGATGTGGAAAGAAACACACCACAAGCTATGTATGTTTGTATCACATTGAACCACACTATAATGTATAATTGCAATGCATTAATAAAAGTACAAAAAAAAAAAAAAAAAAGACTGTTGACCGTATGGAAATCTGAATGAACCTGGCACACACAAACCTTTCTTCCTTCTTCTTCATTACAAAGAGTACCGGGGCATATGTAGGAAGCAGGAGTGTGTATAGTAGTAGCCCCTGATCCAGTGTGATTTTGATACATCAGCATAAGCTTAGATCCTGATAACAGACCAATTTCATAGCCAAACTCTTAATGTGGGGAGGTATACCTCTTCTTCCTCCTCTTCCTCCTTCTCCTCATACTCCCTCTCTTCTTTCCTCTTTTTCATCTAAAACTAGGCAACATGGTGACAGACATATCATGGGAAGCAAGACAAGAATTATTAGGATATATAGGTCATAGCCATCTATGGGCTGAGCAGAGGCATGGGTGGTGGTTAATGGTTAATTGGAGCTTATTTCAGTCCTTCCTGCCCATCTTGAAGAAGCAGAATCTTCCTTAATAATGGGTTTCCAATGCCTAAATTATTTGCTGGAGCACTCTGGGTGTGAAGCCAGCACAGATGAATCAGGGCTTGAACTCTGGCTTAGCTTTTATTTCTGTAATATAGAGTCAGAAACCAATTATCCTGATCTTCCGGATGTTGAAAACTCTTCCTGTGACCAATAAATTGGGTGCCACGCAGGCAGGAGCAGTTTCCTGGGCAGCTGGATTGTGTCTTCATGAAAATGACATCTTTGGATGAAGTGGTCCACCCTTCTGTAGAGAGGCACCACTGCCCAGCCTGCAACCACTCTGCTTCTCCGGATGGAAGTGCCTAGTGAGTGAGGGTGCTGGCCAGGAGACGTCCCTTGTCTCCCTGGTCTAGAGGGCTCGGGAAAGATCGTGGTGCATGGCCTCTGGAAGCCTTCTCAGAACTGCATCCGATTTTACTCAAGACCCTGACTGAGAATTCAGAACTCTGGGACTTAGCGGGCTTCTAATCTTTTCTTTACCACAGCCTGCAAAAGGTTTTTCTGGCTACCTCCAGACTGCCCAGAAGTCCTGGTAGATTTTTGAAGTAACCTGCCATCAAGAATAAAGAAACCTCCCACTTTTCTGCATTCCCTGCCATATATGGGAATAAAATTGAGATTTTTTTTCCTACTCCTATGGGAAAGAGTATTCTAATTTTAATTATTTGCACCTGGACTTATTCCACAAAGAATATGAAGTAGTTTACACAAATGCACATGACACAAAGGAATGAAAATAAATAATTGAATGAGTCAGGGTGATAGGAAAAAACAGTTAGCAAGATGAAGCCAGGAGTAATTTTGTCACCCCAAATGCATACTCCATGGTTCTGTATGTGTTTTGGAGTTGGCACACAAATTTGTACCTATGATGAAGGAAGTTGAAATCCTAAGACACAATTTGGTAAAAGTAATTCTAGCAAGGGATCAAATCCATGTAGTTCTTGAATCCAGAACTCTTTTTTGGGATGTAAAAAAGTGTAAATCTAAGAGCAAAGTTTCATTTTTTTTGTATTAATCTTCATATGGTTTAATGAATATTCACACAAATGGATATTAATAACATGTGTAACTTATATTATATTATATTATAGTAGTGTATACTATAGTAATATAGTCAGCACCCATGAACACATCACTCAACCAAAGGGCAAGCACTTTCCCAGCAACTTAATCTACCAAAAAACGCTCCTGCCTCCTCCTTCTTCCCCCAGAGAGTCACTATCCTGAATTGTTTTTTTTTTAATCAATCCTTTCATTTTTTTTGTTTTGTTTTATCCCCAAAGCATGCATACTTAAATGTATTTTGTTCAGCTTTGTTTATTTGGGGGGGGGTTTCAAAAATATTATGCAGATTAAGATCGTTGGGTTTTTCTTTCTTTTTCATTAAAAATTGTTTCCAAGATTCTTTCATGTTGTTGAGTGTGTATATAAGTCACTCTTTTGCAGTGTTTCATTATAATTCTTTTTGCAACTCTACCACCCTCTATCCATTTTTTTTGTTTGTTTTTGACCTTTTAGGTTGCTTTTAGTATTGGGCTATTATGAACAATGGCACCGAAATAATTTCAGAATGCATCTTCCTGTGCCATATTCAAGAGTTTCTCTGAGATATATACCTTAGGAGTAGAATGATTGGATGTGATTTACAAGATAATGACAAAATATTTTCCAAAGCAATTGTACCAATGTACAATCCCACCAGTAAAGTATAAATTCTGCAAGTCCTTATTTGACATTTGACAATGTCAAAAATTAAGTTTTTGCCAATAGTGGCATAAAAATGACTCATTGTGGAAATGCAATTGCTTTTCTTTGGTTAATAAGGCAATTAAGAATCTTTCCATGTGCTTGTTTTATGCTTTTCTTCTGTCAGTATTTTCTTATGCATTTTGTATATTTTTTTTGGGTTATTGTCATTTTCTTGTAGATTCATAAGAATGGCTTACATTTCATCTTTTAGGCCAAGTTTTTATTCTATACCTCTAGCAAGGCATTTTCAGTCATTCTTATGACTTCAATTTATTTCTATACGTGCTTTAACTTTAGATTTACAAATCTAAATATTCAGCCCAGCACTTTCTCCTATGAATCCAATCACATACTCAATGTCTTTACAAGGTTGGATGTCTCTCAGGATGATGAGGATCAACATGTCCAAAATTGATCTTGATGTCTTCCCACCTGGCTGAATTCTGCTCTGTCTTCCATCTCAGAGATATCGCCACAGACAACTCATGTATCCCAGCTTCAAACCTCGGTGTGCTTTGTGATTCCAGTCTCTCCCTTATCTGCATATCCAGTTAATAACCAAGTTCTGTGGACACTAATTCCTAAATATCCTTGAGCCCCTCCCTGCTCTGTCTCTCCAGTGCGATTCCTTTATCCAGCCATCACAGGAAGCCCACATCTCCGCAGGGCACACTTCTGGCCTGCAGAATTGCTTTCCTTCAACCTCCAGTCTAGGCTCTGCACTGGATCTGGGGTGATATCTCTCTGAAGCACATCATGGGGTCAAGTCATTCCCTCATTTAAAACATTTTAATGGCTTCTATTACTTATCAAATAAATCATGGCTTTAAAAATTCTTCATGGTCTGACCTCAGTTCACCTCTTGTCCCTCATCTATTGCCTGGTTCTCTGCTCTGTGCTCTACTCAGACATGATGGAGGCTGTCACGCCCAATAAGACTGAAAAGTTGGGTTAAACAGGGAATCATAAAAAATGGCAGGTACGTGTGATACAAATTGATTGTTTTCTTTTTTAGGACTCATCTTCATGGAACTTTGTGAAAAGTATTCAACCCTGAATAAACTCAGCAACTTTCTTCTTGCAATCATGTTTCATGAGTTTATATAATACCTAGTTACTTAATTAGACTATCATTAAGACCCATATAAACAGCTTTAGGAATAAACAATAATGGCCTTGATAAGCACTCTCTCAGTAGGGATAGGGACACAGGCTCACATACATGCTTGGTTTGCTGTGGGCAGCAATTGTTCTACATGTGGGCTAATGTTAGGGATGGTTGGTTAAGAGAATATCTGCTCTATTTACAGTTCTTCAAGCTTTCTTCTCTAGGCCATGGCCTAAGTCATTTCTTCTGCTTGATATCCTCTTTCCTAATTATGTTTACTCCTAATTCTTTTTCATGTCTCAGGACACATGTTGCTCCATCTGATAAGTCTTCTCCAGCTCCCCAGGACTTGGATAGAAGCCTTACTTTGTGCTATCATATTTCCGTCTCTTTCAGATTTCTTAATATTTTGGGGGGGTTGGATGATTCTTTTTGGAAGAAATCTGTTTTGTGCATTAAAACATGTTTAGCAGCATGCCTGGCCTCTCCAAGATGTCAACAGCACCCTCCGTCAGTCAATAAAAAATGTCTTCAGATATTATCAATGTCCCCCATGGGAACAAGATTGCCTGATTGAGAATCACTGCTCTAGATTACAAATGTTCATTGAATGACTGAATAACCTTAGTTTTTTTTATTGCTACAGGATTGAACAGCAACAAAGCAGCACATAAATTCAGGAAAGAACTTGGAGGTGTAAATTCAAACAATATCTCCATCCTATAAAATACATTTTAGTGCATTTTTTTTTCTTATTGAGAGTAATGCTTTCAACTTAGGAATCTATTTTTACTGCCTACAAGAGAAGATTGCTAGTGATATTTTATATATTTTAAATTATTCTTTAGCCTGCTACAAGCCTGTCTCCCCTTCGTCCCAATCTACTATCTGCCAAAATCTTTGGACCTCAGAGAGGGAAAGACACAATCTATTGGCCCTCTGAGATCTACCAATGCACCACCAAATAAAATTGAACTGCATGCTTCTCAAATTTGTATGAGAAATAAATTTCTTTAAGGGGGTGGGGGCTGTGGGATAAGGAGGGACAGGTTTGAAATACAGTTAGCTTAGTGCCCCATTCTACTCAACAGTCTCTATCCACTCCATGAAAATAAGCTCACCAAACTCCAAGGTGGGAATCACCTTTTGTATGTCCTTGCCACTATCCCACTCATTTGTGGGACTTTTACCCATTTGTTAATAAATGCTTCAAGCAACTAATATATGCCATATGTTGGATTAAATCATGGCCATCATACATAGGTTTGTATGATTTGCCTAAAAATAGCTTTCAATTATAGTGACATTAGTTCTTAATTGGGCTACATGTTGGTCAGAATCATTGAAAAGATCTACTTTATGGCTCCCTCAATTTACAGGAACACTGGGAGGTGATTCAGAAGACAAAGAATGGGTTAAAAGTCTGGCTGGCTTGAGGAATTGCCAGGAACACCCACCAGGGCTCTTTTCTCCCAACAGTGAGAAACACCTGAGTTACAGGTCTCAGCTAGAAAAAGGGGTGTCTTACAGACGTTGAGTCTTCCAGTTCAGATAGCATGGAGAAGAAATGTCAGGCAGGGGAGAAACAGGAGAGACATCACGGAGTACTTCCTGGCGTACCTGCTGTTCCTCACCCAGTGTCCCACTGGCTGCCTTGCTGTCTTTCTGTGCTGGCACCTTGGCCTGCAGGGTCTAAGGAATTCTCACCAGGAAATTCCTCCCCCCCCGAAACTCTGCTTGGGAAAGATGGGTTTTCACGAATATTCCCAGGAGTAACTGTTGTAGTTTGTGATTTTTTTTCTTGGAGCTATTGGGAATAGCAGGCTTGATGACTAACCTCAGAAGGGCACATTAGCTCTCCATGAGCTGATTGCCTGTAGAGGAGCAGAGAGGAATTCCTGCTGGACTCCCTGCTCTGGTCCACCCTGGCTTCATTTCCCTGGATCCTTCCAACCGTGCAAACATACACAGTATCACCATGGCAACCGTGAGGCAGACATAGGCATGTGAAGAAAGCATGAGGCGAAATCTCTTTTCTGATGCCTTGTCAGGAGGGAAGGAAGCCTTTAACAGCTTTAGAAATCGCCGTGTTTCATTCCCTGATTCTCACACCAGAGCAGCTATCTTGGTCAAAACATAGTGTCCTTCTGTCTTCTATTTTGCTTTGCCTACCCAGGCCAACTAAAGCTATGGAAGATCTGAAGAAGATGCTCCAGGATGAGCTGAGCCTTGTATCCCTAAACCCACCATTAAAATGTCTTGCCAGTTGTTAAGTGGGGAAAAGGCCTGGGCAGATGGTCCAGGCTGTCCACATGGGATTAATAAACTCTCATTGTATTTTATGAGTTTCTGATGCAAGCTCTCTCTTCTCTATTGCCACTCCAGTGCGGCTGCCATCTCACACTGGGGTCAGAGAGGCAGATCCTAGAAGTTTTCTCTCTCCGTGCTCCTCATCGCTTTAGACTAATCTTTCCAGGGTTGCGTCTGAGGGATCTGGTCATGGCCACATCACACTGGATTCTGGTTCACTCCCAGTATTTTTCCCCAGGTGAAACCAGGGCTAAATGGATATTGCATAGTGACAGGAAGAACAGCTGCCACCTGGAGAATTTGCAAAGCAGAAGAGAAATGATGGTGGAGATGATAGCAGGGGTGAAAGGCTGGTAGGAGGTCCTGGAGGCAGGGGTCAGTTGGGGGAACACAGGCAGGGTTTGTCAGATGGGCCATACAGGATGTGTCCTGACTGCCAACTCTGATCCCTTGGTAATGGCTTTTGGATGGTGCTGAAAGACTCTCTGTGGCTGTGTTCTGGTTCTGAAGTACAGAGCACTGGTGGTTAGTTACCAATGCCCAGAATTACTAGAGCCAGAGAGAAGTTCTTCCCCTGACATAAATGAGTGCATCTTCCTTCAAGGTGATTGTGATAAAGTCAACGACCACAGCTGTATGTGGAGGAGGATCAGTGGAACTGAGTGAAACAACTTTGCTCAAGTCACCCTGTGTTTCTACAAGGCGACTCTTCATTGTCAGCAAGCCCAAAGTCCTGTTTGTCTTTTTGTTTTTGATTTTTGGCACTGGGGATCTTCTCTGTCCCCAAGCTATACCCCCAGCTCCAAGCCCAAGGTTCTCTGTCAGACTGACTTTTCGAATTTACCTTGACACGGATCAGACTAACTTAAGCTCCCACTTCTCAACATACCATGTCTATTGCAGTTAAGCACAGTGTCTTGTAAGTCCTTCAGGGTAGATGCAGCTTTGGGCTTCCATGTCTTGAATCCAAGGCCTTTTCTGCTTCCTCCTGCTTCCTGAAAAGGCCACATTCAGGACCTTCTCCTCTACAAGCCTTGAAGACATTTCCACTCTCTGTGTTCTTTTTCCTCCATTGCCAAGCACTTTTCTCTGTAGTCTTCCTTCTGCAGATTGGCACATTGAGTCCCCCTCCTCGATTCCCACTTGTTAAAATCATCCTGGGCATATATAGCCCCAGTATCAGAAAGTGAAGGGTTGTGGTTGTATGTTTTCGCTCATATGTGGAATACAAAAGGGACTTCAGATAAATGAGGAGACCAGAAGAACAGTGGAAGGGGGTTGGGGAAGGAAGGTGGGGAGGGAAAGGGAGCAGGGTGGGATTTGGAGAGAAACACACCAAGTGCTGTGTACATGTGTTTCTGTCACTCTGAACCTCATTATGATGTATAATTACAATGCCAATAAAAGTATATTAAAAAGAATTTACCCTATGTTTTCTTCTAGAAGTAGCACTTACTTTTCAGCCCCTTTAGAGTTAATGTTTAGATAAGGTGTGAGTAAGGATCAGGGTTCAATTTTTTTCTTTTCTTTTCTTTTTTTGCATAGGAATGATCAATTATTCTAGCACCATGTCTTGAAGCAACCCAGGCTTAAACCTAGCATTAGAGATCTCTATTGATTTGCTTCAGGATATTCCAGAACCACCTGAAGTTGCATATAACCTTTTGTGTGTATGTGCACATGTGATTTGGGGGATGGAAAAGTGGAAGTAGAGGTGACCCACAACTTTCACCAGACACTAGAAGGGACCTTGTCTCCCAAGAAAGGTTAAGGGTCACCACTCTAATGTAACAAAGCCTTTTCCTTCCCTCCTCCTCCTTCTCCTCCTCCTCCTCC